>JAODAL010000019.1:0-107500 GCA_025379985.1 Phyllomedusa bahiana
CTCCCATTTTACACACAGAAGTTTATAGAGGATTTCTTCCCAGTGATTGTTTGAGTATCCAAAAACATAATATTATATAGAAAGAGAAGACAGTCATCAATTCATAACCATAACCCCTTACCAACATTTAACATAAACTTACATCATTATTGGGGTGCTCATTCGCTGAGCCTGCTCCATATGTGGCAGGGGACAGCTGTTAATTAAAGCTGATACCCACTGTTAACAGCAGGGATCTGGGCCAACTCTGATTCCTTCTATTTAACCCTCTCCTCATTTGGCCTCCCCGAGACAAGATCGCAGGATGCCGAGTGGTTGCCATGGCAGACAGAAGCCTAATTAAGACTTCCGTAGCTGCCATGTTGCTGCTCCTATTACTTCCTGTCAGTGACAGGAAAACAAACCTTTAATCAGGTCCATAGGTGAAAAAACTAAAAAAGTTATCAGATACAGAAAACTGCGCCGCAGCACAACATTTAAAAAAAGTTTACATTTCTTTAAAAGTACTAAAATATAACAAAACCTCCAAATATTTAATATTTCCAGAATTGTACCGAACTGTAGAATACAAATAAGGCATCATTTATACCGAAGAATGAATGCAGTAACACCCCTCCCCCCCAGTACATTTTATGATATGGTTAGAGGGTTTTTTTTATCATGCAGGTTCACAGGCAGCTTTAGAATCTCACATGCTGTCCAGGCTGTGGCCGGGTCTTTAGTAGTGATTGACACATCAGCTCTACCATTTCTAGCTGTCAGTGTAACAGGAATAGCTTGAAATGGTAGAGCTGATGTGTCAATCACTACTAAAGACCCGGCCACAGCCTGGACAGCATGTGAGATTCTAAAGCTGCCTGTGAACCTGCATGATGAAAAACCCCTTTAACCATATCATAAAATGTACTGGGGGGAGGGGTGTTACGGCATTCATTCTTCGGTATAAATGATGCATTATTTGTATTCTACAGGTCGGTACAATTCTGGAAATACTAAATATTTAGAGGTTTTGTTATATTTTAGTACTTTTAAAGAAATGTAAACTTTTTGCAAGAGATTTATAAAGTTTAATACACAGGCTGCAGAGCTCTAAGGAATGTTTACTTAGCTAAACACGAGGCTTTCAAAGTCTGTAGCTAGAGAGAAGACTCTGCAGGAGACGGCCTGAGTGACTGACGGCAGCTAAGAGCAATGAGACTTAAAATCAAAGCAGGGAGAGGGATTCAGTAACCAGAGATGCTTCTTTGTCTCCTGACCAAAGAGAAATCAACAAAGCAATGTATCCAGAAAAAGCCTTAATTTACCCGTTCCTATATGTTAAAAGCTAATCATTGTAGTAAGTAAACCCCTGTAATTGCCCACAGCTCTTTGCTCAGAACGTTTCCCCCGACACTTGGTCTCATCTGTGAGTGACGGTTCTGGGGGTCTCCTGACAGGACATATGAGCTGATAATCAGAGCTGAGAGTAGGGTCCAGAAAAGCACTAAGTCCACAGAGATCTATGACTAAATATAATGGATCCTCTTCCTACGTGCTCGTGATTGTGGCACTGACCACCACCCAAGTAATGTTCACACAGCTTTCCCTGTCCTATATAAATGTTAGCAGCACTAAGGAGTCAAAACTGATGATAAACTTACTTTTATAATCATAAGTGTCGCACTTTAAATTTGGCTTAATGTCAAATTCAACCTAAAGCAAGTGATTCAGGTAGGCCTAATTGCAACAAAAAAAAAATCACTAAATTGTCCTAAAATCCACCTTCAATTGGGTTTAGGGTTATCACAGTGCTTTAAGGGGTCAACTTAACTTTCAGCATTGTTCTTGCCGTAGCGTCACTTTTGGTGCGAAATCCAACGTCACTTTCAGTTTTTACCACATAGGGGTAACCTAGGGAAATCAGAAGTGGCATTGAAAGTGAAACTGCCAGCAGGAGCAATGAGGATGATGGAACGACCCTAAAAATGCATTAAGTTCTAAAACACCCTAACTATAACTTAGGGTTATGGTTAAAGGGGTGTTCCCACCATAATAATATAATAATAATAATAATCTTTTTTTATATAACACCAACATATTCTGCAGCACTTTGCAATTTAGAGGCTATAAGTACAGACAAAACTAAATGTTACACAGTAAAAAGCTACTTACAGATCAAACACATGGGGTAACATGTTCCAGAGAACCAGAGAATCACGTGCACAATCTTGGAGAAGGGCATGGGAGGTTCGTATGAGAGAGGCGTGTAATTTCAGATCATCAGCAGAGTGGAGAGAGCGAGTAGGATGGTAGACAGAAATGAGGGAGGAGATGTAGGGGGGTGCAGTGCTATGGAGAGCTTTATGGGAGAGAGTGATGAGTTTATGTTGTATCCTGTACTGAATGGGCAACCACTGCAGTGACTGACACAGGGTAGAGGCATCAGTATAGCGGCTGGAAAGAAAGATGAGCCTGGCTGCTGCATTCAGGACAGATTGAAGAGGCGAGAGTTTGCAGAGAGGGAGACCGATAAGTAAGGTGTTACAGTAGTCAAGACGAGCAAGAATAAGAGCAACAGTAAGAGTCTGGGTGGTTTCCACAGTGCTGCTACCTAGCAGTTATGGTGGTACCACACACTGAGACAGAAATAGGAGATGGGGGTTGGTTAGTAGACGGAGGAATGACTATAAGTTCAGTTTAGTGAGATTTAGTTTGAGATAAAGGGAAGACATGATGTCAGAGACAGCAGATAGACAGACACTGTTGTTTTGTAGCAGAGCGGGAGTGATGTTATGGGAAGAGGTGTATAGTTGAGTGTCATCAGCGTAGAGATGGTACTGGAAGCCAAATCTGCTGATGGTTTGTCCAATTGGTGCTATGTAGATTGAGAAGAGGAGAGGACATATAACAGATCCCTGAGGAACCCCAAGTGTGAGGAGTAGAGAGGAGGTAGAACCTGCAAATGAGACACTAAAGGAGCAGTCAGTGAGGTAGGATGAGAACCAAAAGAGAGCGGTGTCCTGGATGCCGATGGCACTGAGCATGTTGAGGAGAAGGTGGTGATCCACAGTGTCAAATGCTGCAGAGAGATCCCGGAGAAGAAACAATGAGTAATTGCCCTGAGATTTTGCGGTCAGGAGATCATTTGAAACTTTTGCTAGAGCAGTTTCTTTGATAGACTTTGATAGCATATCACTAGGATATGCCACTAAAGTCTATGGTGGTAATACCCCTTTAAGATTCATGTTAGGGATGGGGTTAGAGACAGGAATAAGGTTCAAAAATAATTTGGCTTCAATTCGAGCAATTATTATTAGGAAATAAATCAGCACAGAATTCTGGACTTCTATAACAAAATGATGTTCAATAGTGGACAACCATTTGAAGGTAACTACATTGGGAGTTTAGCAGGGCATTTGCAAAGTTTCTTAATTTGTACTTAGATTCTGTCTACATGTTAATGAATCTAAAAAATAAGAATATTGTAGATCCAAATGGAACTAGTTTGAAAATCATTCCGAGCAAGCCTTTCTGATGGCTCCATGCCAGCCTCCATGGTTCACACTATTCTTGATAACCTCCAAAGGCAACCACATGATATCATTTTCTAAAATAGCCTGTGAGCAGCAATCATGCAGATAGTCGGACGGCATGGCTTCATAATGTCAGACGAGCATTACATCATCCCTCCTGTAATGATTCACATTATAATATTTTCTATATGCAAGACGCCCGGCACCTTTTATTCACTCTATGCAGGACTCCCTGTACCGGCACAGATGAGTAATGTCTAGTGCTATTTTTATCACATCCTAGATTAGAGCCAAGAACATCCATATGAATACGGAGCAATATGTCTTCCTAAAATCTGTCTTGCAGTTTTTTTTCATGCTTTTTGCTTAAATCTATCTAAATGGGTCTTGGCACATTTTCCAAAAACCCATAAAAGTGGCATGTTTACCTCAAGCCTGCATGTTCTCTGGCAGATTTAGAACAAAACTTCAATTTGATTATTCATGTTGAGTAGACAGAGCAGAAAGAGAATAGGAAAAAAAACAGTAACTTGAAATTCTTAAAGGGATACGCCACTGTTGCAATAATTTGTGTAAATGCTTGAGTGCATCTAAAATGTAACACTTTATCTTAATTACAAATCTCCTATTGTTTTGTGTCTACAGCTCCTTGGCAGATCTTTGTGTCCGCATGGTAACAGACTACAAAATTATGTAGTCTGATATTGCAGTCCTATTTCCTTCCATCAATTGTCCACCCAATGGAAGCTGATTAGAATTGGGGACAAGTGCAAGGTAATTTTATTGCAAGAACATACAGCATGGGTTTTTTGTAGAATATTTGAAAATTTGCTTCCTTTTTATATTAGATGTATTAAATTTACAAGAAAAAAATCAATCAAAATGGATGTAATTTTTTAAACACTTTGGAGGCAGCCGTTTATGGATGAACTCAATGATTATTGACAGTGTTGCTCCCTATTCGGTTTGACACCAGTTTGACCAAAATTTAGAAAAATTCGGATTTTCACTTTACACCTAAATCTAGCAATAATCCTAACTCTAGCATTTACCCTAAATCAGAGTTCGTTTTTTTCTTTTACTGGGTTTGAATGGACTACATTATTCAGTCCCTGCATTGTCATTCTGATGTCACTTTTGTATGAAGTCACTTTGAGTCCAATGTCACATAGGTAACCCAATGTGTCATTGGACAAGAAGTGATATCAGACGAAAGTGACTTCTAAGTAGCAGCATCATGGGACTGGAGGTGCCAGGGAATAAGTAAATTAACCCGTTCAACCCAGTAAAAAAAAATCTAATCCTAAACCGGATTTAGGGTTAGGTTTATGGTCATTGTTCTTGGTGAATATTGTAAACAACCTATTTAGACTAACCTGGATTCAGGTCAAATCTGACTTTGACCTGATTTTGAAGTGCAATATTTACCTGAGTCATCCATAATAATGGCTACGTCAGTGATGTGAGGGCTTTAAGTGTGCTAAAAAAATGTAGATTTCGGTCTTCAATCCAAAAAAGCCAAATCCAAAATCAAATATACTAGCAAATAAAAGTAAATTGCCCCACTGTTAATAGTTAATATTTTTATTACCTGTTTCTTTTTCTGCATCAGAAATGGAGAACGGTTTGCATTTTTCTCATCCGCATTGTCAAATTTGTATTTAACGCTTGCTATTCCATAGTGTCTACAAATGTCACAGGCACAAAGCACTTGGGGCGATATGTACGATCTAGGCGCATAGAGGCCAGTTCTAAATAGCTTTAAAGCAGTATAGAATGCGCCAGAATTTATGAACCTGTTCTACTGCAGGTTAGATTTGGCACATTCTAGTTTCACTATGACAACTCAGGCTCAGGTAAACCACTTGTAACTTGGTCTGGCTGTTCCAGCAGTAATGCGTCTAGTTTTCCATCTTCCAGTCATGAATGTGTAGAATCATATGGTTGTGGTGCGACACGCCCCCGAACACCCCCACATCTTGGGTGCATTATAGAGGTGCCGCGGGTGCCGCATAATGCACCTAGTTTTGGATTGCGCCTGCTCATACATCTAGAGAACAGGGCTGCGCCAGTTTTTGGACTGAAAGGACACCAGAATACTGGTGCAGCCCCGCACATACATGTCGTCCTTGGTATTCTGTGAATGTAATATATATATATATATATATATATATATATATATATATACACTCACCGGCCACTTTATTAGGTATACCTGTCCAACTGCTCGTTAACACTTAATTTCTAATCAGCCAATCACATGGCGGCAACTCAGTGCATTTAGGCATGTAGACATGGTCAAGACAATCTCCTGCAGTTCAAACCGAGCACAGTATGGGGAAGAAAGGTGATTTGAGTGCCTTTGAACGTGGCATGGTTGTTGGTGCCAGAAGGGCTGGTCTGAGTATTTCAGAAACTGCTGATCTCCTGGATTTTCACGCACAACCATCTCTAGGGTTTACAGAGAATGTCCGAAAAAGAAAAAACATCCAGTGAGCGGCAGTCCTGTGGCAGAAATGCCTTGTTGATGCCAGAGGTCAAAGGAGAATGGGCAGACTGGTTCGAGCTGATAGAAAGGCAACAGTGACTCAAATAGCCACCCGTTACAACCAAGGTAGGCAGAAGAGCATCTCTGAACGCACGTACGGCGAACTTTGAGGCAGATGGGCTACAGCAGCAGAAGACCACACCGGGTGCCACTCCTTTCAGCTAAGAACAGGAAACTGAGGCTCCAATTTGCCCAAGCCTCATCGAAATTGGACAGTAGAAGATTGGAAAAACGTTGCCTGGTCTGATGAGTCTCGATTTCTGCTGCGACATTCGGATGGTAGGGTCAGAATTTGGCATCAACACACATGAAAGCATGGATCCATCCTGCCTTGTATCAACGGTTCAGGCTGTGGTGGTGGTGTCATGGTGTGGGGAATATTTTCTTGGCACTCTTTGGGCCCCTTGGTACCAATTGAGCATCGTTGCAATGCCACAGCCTACCTGAGTATTGTTGCTGACCATGTCCATCCCTTTATGACCACAATGTACCCAACATCTGATGGCTACTTTCAGCAGGATAATGCGCCATGTCATTAAGCTGGAATCATCTCAGACTGGTTTCTTGAACATGACAATGAGTTCACTGTACTGAAATGGCCTCCACAGTCACCAGATCTCAATCCAATAGAGCCTCTTTGGGATGTGGTGGAACGGGAGATTCGCATGATGGATGTGCAGCCGACAAATCTGCGGCAACTGTGTGATGCCATCATGTCAATATGGACCAAAATCTCTGAGGAATGCTTCCAGCACCTTGTTGAATCTATGCCACGAAGAATTGAGGCAGTTCTGAAGGCAAAAGGGGGTCCAACCCGTTATTAGCATGGTGTACCTAATAAAGTGGCCGGTGAGTGTATATATATATATATATATATATATATATATATCAAAGTGATTAATTTCTGGTAAATAAACAAATTATCTAATTTAAATGATTTTTTTTAATAAATAAATGTCATAAAATCTAAAAACATATGCAATGCTTCCTTTAATATCCATATGACTAGGAAAACTTTTATTAAAACTGTTTATTAATCTTTATCTATGTTTATCTAAAGTGTACAGTAAACAATTGTTGAAATAAAACCACAAAAAATTGCTGGAATCTTGGGTCTCCCTTCACAAAAAATAAATGTAGATTACAAACTTGCATCATAAATTGCTACAAAAACACAATCCATCTTGCAAAAGAACAAGACGACATACTGCCATGCCAATAAAAAATTCAAACTAAGGGCGACATCTATGAATTCGCACGAGCCATCTTTTTTTTTACTTGGCGCGACACACCAGTTCTAAATTGATATAGAGGGGTGTATGTCAGTATGAATGAAAGTGTAATGTGCCAAACGTTGTATGGCAGTTGCGCATCATATTTTGGTGTATTTAAATGTGTCATGCCATATATAGAACAGTGCGCCAGCAGTTTTTTACCCCAATATACTCCCAAAAATGTTTGTAGATGTCGCCCTAAGAGAATCTTCAGGGCTAACACCTACGAAGATTAAAGCAGAGTAAAGTAGGAGCTTAGATTTCAATTCTATTGACAATAGATTTTCTGATAATTTGTCCGAATATACTGTTTCATTAGTTAAACAAAATATTTGAGAATGTTTTGTTTTTATTTATGCATTTTTCCTGTAGCTGGTAATTTTATATTTCATGTCCATGCAGAGATAATTGGTCAAAAAGATTTTATTTCTATTATTATGTTTTAATATGGCAATTTTGCTACAATTCGAAAACTCAAACAATTCCGCTCTCTCTTTTTGCAGATTTAGTTTTTTTATGTGGGGAACATTAGGGCAAATTTACATTGTGATTGTTGCAGAAATGTGTCATAAAATGTGCACACTATATTTACTATTTTGCCGTAGGCAAACTTAAACTCTATCTGTTCTCTATCTGTTAAACACTAAAACAGTTGTTTAACAGATAGAGAACTGATAGAGTTTAAGTTTGCTTATGGCAAAATAGTAAATATAGTGATCAAAAGTCACTCTCTGTTCTCTTGCGAGATTCCCAATTTTTTTGAGATTATGTGATAAAATGTGCACAGGCACCTGCATTATGTGCTGTAGACACATTTAGCAAATAACCTAAAGTAGGGGAGTGACTTAGTTGTAGATGGGCATGGTTTGTGGAACAAGGGCATAACCTCGCAGTGACATTCTGCGCCAAAACTGCACCACAATTGTGTCAAAAAACAGTTTATCTTAAAAAGTTAGACAAGTCTAAAGATAGGCCAAACTTATCAAACACCATGAGCCGTTAAGATAACCTTGGCACATTTTTAGACTGAATGTTCCACACTTTTTGGCAACTAATCTGGAAAAAATTGTAAATAATAGATTTGTATGTTATTTTAAAGTATTAGGAATTACTTTTTTTTAAAGATGTAATGGAATCATGTAATAAATAACTCGCCTTATCCATGTTTATGTCAAAAGCTGATGGTTTTTGTCTATGTCTATTTCAAGCCAATAGGTTTTTCAGGCACCAACAACTATAGGTGTTAGAAAATGATTGAGTAAATATTAGAAGTTTTACAGTGATTTCCGAGATTTAAAAAAAAAAATTCCTTTACTGCCCAAAAATGCATAAAATAAAAAAGAAACTGTATTGACCGCTCCAGTGCAGCTGTTGCTCCGGTGTTCACTGCTGGTCCCCTAAGATGATGTCACATCCATCGTTCAAGAGTCTCAACAATCAATCACTGACTTCGGTGGTCACATGACATACATGCAAAAACATTCTAAGTGGGGCAAACTGTGAAAAAAACAGACTTGCGCCATGTTTGCGGGTGTTTTGTTTTTATGGCATTCAATCTTCGGTAAAAATTATGGGTTATCTGTATTCTACAAGTTAATATGCATCCGGCAATACCAAACATGTATGGTTTTCGTTATGTTTTAGTACCGTCAAAAACATTTTCTATTTTTGACATTTTCGCCACGGTGCCATTTTCTGCGACCAATAACTTTTTTGTACTAACACCTATGGACTTGAGTGAGGGGCATTTTTTGTGGGCTGAAGTGTACGTTTTATTGCCACCAGTTTGGAATACATGCGATTTTTTTGATTAAATTTATTCAAATTTTTAGGGAAAGTCAAATTACCAAAAAAAGCAATTTTGGCGTTTGGAATTTTTTTCTTCTACGGTGTTCAGCGTATGGGATAAATTATGTTACTGTATATTTTAATAGATCTGACTTTTTCGCACGCAGTGATACCAAATATGTGTAACTTTATTTTTTTTTATTTGTAAAATGGCAAAGCGGGTGATATGAACTTTTCTTTTTTTTTACTTTAACTTTGAGTTCCCCTAGGGTGCTTCACCACTAGGGGGCACGATCATTCATATAGCACTGCGATCCTGCTACAAAGCCCTCTACTGGCATCAGGACATACCCATACGTCCAATGTCCGTATGGGGTTAAAAGCTGTTGTCCAATTTGAATAAAAAATAAGTAGTAAGCTGCCCGTGCCAAACAAAATAAAAAAGCTTCTACTCTACCTCCATTCCAGCAATGGCTCTCCCCGCTCTTCTGTTAACCTATACTTCGCTTCCGAACAGGATGTTGCTTGTTACAGCCATTGACTGAGTGCACTGGTCACTTCTCTTTGCTGATATCATCATTTGGAGCTGTTCACTTCGGATGTAAGGGAAGTGGCCAGTGACCGTGGCTGCAGCAGTGACTTCCTGCTCTGAAGCGAAGGAAAAGTAAACAGCGCTGGAACGGAGGAACACAGTAAGGTGAGTATAGGATTTTTATTTTGCTTAGCACGGGCATCATAGGCCATGTCTACATAGCTGATGTTAAAATACCATTGATTGCAGTACCGTGATTTTTGATGCGGGTTTGCACAAAAAAACAAAAAAACACGCAGTTAGTTTTTGGATTTCAGTCGGTCCAGTACATAGAGATATGCTAGGATCTTCCTGAAGATAGAACATGTTCTATATTCCGGCGGAATCCAGCAGCTTAGAAATCCGACAATAGAAAATCTGTGCTTTGAAGACTACAGCTCAGATTTTCTATTGAGGTCTATGGGCCCTGGTTACTGTCAGATTTTTGTGGATTCTAAATACTGAGTCCTGTGCTGTGGAAACATGGGCTTACTATTTCATTTTTATTCGAATCCGACTAACCCTGCAAAGCAAATACAAGAAGTAAAATATACTAACCAATGGAAACCAGCAGCATGGGTCGTTACAAGAACAAAATATTTAACGAAAGCTGGTGGACCAATCAAACTTCTGTGGCTTTAAAGATGGACAAGACTAAAATCTACTTGCCCTCATAATATTTTGTTAAGAGTCAGTTAACTCATTTAAGGTTAATGTTTTATACATTAACAAAATACCAAAAAAGGGGGAATGGTCCTAAAACATAACTTTTAATAATAAATTACCTGAAAGTAAAAATAAAAATAATGTCCCACAAGAATACTGTAGCACGTCTCTCAATCAATTACAGAAAACAGGTGTCAAAAAACGGTGTAAGGGACCAAGTAAAATGATCTATAAGGCCCTAACAGAGAAGTACATGGACCCTCACCTAAGAATAAACAGGGTGCAGCCTCATCGGCAGTAATATGGGGTTCATATTAGTAATCTGCTATCTGATAGGTAAGCCCAGTTTCAGTGTCCATTTATGAGAAGTTATCTGGGAGGCCGGACATCAACAGATAAGGTACCTTTTGTACCCCATTATTATATACTGTACTGTTTCCTATCATTTATCGTGTCATATACAAGTAAGGCCTGCATTACACATAAACGTGTTTTTCCGAAGCGTTAGAGGTTGTAGGCCATACTGTGTCTATTGTTTTGTAATTCCACTTGTGTAATTCCATGTGTGTATTCTCCTTTGGTCTATTATTTCCCCTACTTGTCCCCTGAGGTGATCAGTGAGTTTTTTACTCTCTCGGGGCTGATCGAAACATGTCAGGGCGGGACCGGAGGGATTGTAAGGGTTTTGTTGTGTGAACAGGGTGAGGCTCCAGGCAGGGACACCCTTATCGGGGCAACCACCCCGTTTATTCTTAGGTGAGGGTCCCTGTAGTTCTCTGTTAGGTCCTTATAGGGTAATTTTACTTGGTGCCTTACACCCTTTTTGACACCCGTTTTCTGTAATTGATTAAGAGACGTCCTATTCTAATGCGATATTCTTTTGATTTTTACTTTTAGGTAATTTTATTATTAAAAATTATGTTTTAAGACCTTTCCCCCTTTTTTGGTATTTTGTTGCTTTTGGCCAAGGGGATTTGCCTTTTCTACAACTGTGGATCGTTGCTGTGTAGGCTTGTGTTGTGTTACATTTTATACATTAAACAACTAAATGATCAAGTGTAAGTGCTTAATAGAAATTCTATTCTTGTAACACATACCACAGCTTTTCCTCGATATTACCATTTATTTAATTAGCATCCTCAAAAAAAAGTAACTGTATTCTCACCTCATTGTAATTGTTAATCCTGAAAGAGCTCATTACAGGTACATTTATCAATATTTAAAAAGAAGTTTTAAAAAAACCAGACTTCCATGTAATTCATAAATGGACTAGGTCTGTCATTTTGGGTCTGAGGCGATCCTCTATGGGCAGGGATGGTTTTATCTCTTAAGGGTATGTTCACACAGCGTAATTTCGGCGCGCATTTCGCCACGTACTTGCGCTCTAATACGGGTGAGATGCGTTCCGAAATAACGGTAATTCTCTAAGCAGAACGATGTGATTACACCTCCTCGTCCCCGCTCGTAGCATACCGATCGTAATAAATACGTGTTGGTAGAAAAGTGAACATGTCCAATTACGGTTGCGGCGAATACAGGCTGCCAGCCGCCTCGCACCTCGGAAGTACACGCGTATTAGCGTGAGCTCCCAAAACACACGATGTACTGTACACACCGCAGTACATCGTGTAAACATAGCTTTAGCTTTTTTTTTCAAACTCATCATTTCTCTTGTAATTTTAAAATATATGTTTAACTACTCAAAAACATTTCCACTTTATACTTAAATGGGAATTTGTAAAAATCCTACAATCCTGCAGTTTTCACTTTGGCGACTCGGCTTAATAATGGTCTGACATTTCCTGTTCTGTATAGTAAACTTTTCAGCAGTCTCCTTATTATCAGCACAGACAGAGACTACCAGAACAGGTCACAGGACAAGCCAAGGAAAACACTCCTATAAAAAATCATTGGGTCCCTGCATCTTTCACATTTTCCTAAAGTAGCTGCAGTAAAGCATCTGTCTAAATGCTATTAAAAGCAGCTCAGACAAGATGGCTGCCCCCATACTCAAATAAGACTACAAAATAAAACATATCCAATTAACAACAAAAAAAAAGGCAAAGGCGAAAAGAATAAGTGTATCCAGAACACCAAGTTGAAAAAGTAACAACCACCCCACCCAATCAGACGCAACCAGACCAGAGGTAAGACCCCAAACCCAACCACGACTCACAAGGGCGACCAGAAAGACCATGGGCGACGCCGGAATTCTGTGCCATCAAAAAAAGCCTTTATAAGAACCAGTTCAAAAGATCAATGAACAGGTGCACTCCAAACTTTTGTGTTATATATCAACCACTTGAAAAATTTACACCACGTCTCGAGCAAGCATCGTGTTACTATCAGCTCTTAGTAGTCGAACATGGATTTAAGTTGATAATGAAGTACACAGTTGAGTCACATCTTCATGACCAATTCCTACATTCGACGTTGGCAGCGAGTATTGTAACTCATGAAGAAAGTCACTTGTGGTGAGCTGGCCTCGTGGGTGTAAGACATGCAATAGGGTGTCTCAAAAATCACCCCTTTTACTTATGACTGCAACAAGGGATATGTGTGCAGAGTTGTAAAATGGATGATTATTGGCTTTTGGGCAAAGGGTGGCGGCTGCTGTGGTGAAAGTGCATTGTGAGTGGACTAATGGCATCATAGTGAATAAGAAGGGGAATGCAAAGAGCCATTGATTGGAGAGGTAAACATCAACTACGAAGGTGAACGAGGGTGGACCATGACGCTGCAGTGAAGCAGCTCACCACCAAAATGAACCAAGGGGCTGATAGATGTGTGTCAGGAAAAAAAAAAGCTTAGGAAACCTTACTGCATATGGGGCTCCGAGCAAGACAGATGTCACGGCCCCTCTGCTAACCAAGATGCATGGAAAAGGTTTCCATTTTAACAGCTGTATCAGAATTGGACTCTCACTGATTTGCAAAGGATCATCTTCTCCCATTATGCACATTTTCTGCTTCATCAAATGGATGGACGCTGGTGTACCAGGTGAAAAACATCAGAGAACAAACACCCTGCAACCATTGCTGGAACAACACAAGCTTGTAGTGGCAGCGTAATGGTCTGGGGAATGTTTTTGTGCTATTAATCCATGTGGAAGACACTTTCAATCGATTTGGGTATGCATCCATCCTTGCAGATAACTTACACCCATACATGCTGTTCAGATCTTTCAGCCAGATAATGAGACATGTCATGTGACTCCAAATATCAGACCTTGTTTGGAAGTGCATGAAATAGACTTCCAAATACTACCCGGGCCCCCTAATTCCCCAGACTTGAACCAAAGTGAGCATTTGTAGGACATCCATTATGGTGGTGTTGGTTCTATGGATCCTCCAGCAGCTGTGGCATGCAGTCAGCAATGGTCTATCAGGACCTTAATGAGTCACTCCTAGCACGTCAAGCTACTGCCTGTGCTGCATATTACACTGGATATTGGTCATAGTAATGTGACCCAACAAAGCAGAACAAAAAATATGGTTGAAAAGTCATTGCTAGTACTTTACAAATGTCAATTATATGGTAGGTGGCCAGGATGATTACTATAATGTGTGTCAGGACTAGTGTTGCGCAATTACGGTTGGCCACAACATGTCCGGATGGACGATATTCGACCATGCCAACGGACAAGATAGACGGTAATGCCGAACGTAGAATATGACGCGATGACCATTAAAGTCTAATGGGAGATCACAACCCACCTTCATTTCAAACACCCAAACCGTGGCTGGAGAAGCTGGAATTAACCATCCACAACAGTCAATATGGATACGTGCTAACATCTTAGCAACACACTAAGGTTATAAAAGGCACAGAAAAAAATCACGACACCATTTCACTATCCCTGTCATTGTACCACAGCTTACCCTTAAACCTGCATCATCCACAAATTACAAAGTGCCCAAAGCAGTATAATTTGAACCATCATTTAACATGAAACTGGACATTGCATAACCATGAGCCTGGAACGCAGCATGATTCCCCAAACCTGCATGACCCCCAGACTTAAAAGAGCCTGAGAAAAGGAGTCTTAATTTAAACCACCATTTAGTTTGAACTGGACATTGACTATACCTTCCTAGGCCACAGCATGAGCCCACAAACCTGCATAACACCCCATATTTTGCAAAAATGCCGAAAGAGGAGTCTTTCAACCACCAATTTAGTTTCAATAGACATGACTATTCCTGTCCTGGCACAGCACGAGCCCCACACCTGCCTGACCCCCACATATAAAAAGTCCCGGAAAAAGGAGTCTTTCAAACACCATTTTAGTTGAACTGGACATTGGCTATAAATGTCCTGTAACCTCAGCATGACCATAACACCAGGTCTTACCCACAGATACAACAATTTGCCGAATGGGAACAGGAGTCTTTCAACCACCATTTTAAGTTGTACTGGACAATAACTATTATCTGTCCTCCTGTTACCGCAGAATACCATTAAACCTTCCTGACCCTCAGATTAAAATAGTGCCGGAAATAGGATGTCTGATCAACCACCATTTTAAGTTTCACTGGACATATACTGGTCCCTGTCCTGGTACGCTTGCCCCTCCTAATGAGTGCGGACCAATTGAGCTTCACCCCCTATGAAATTCTGGTTGGTTAAACGCTCCTGTTTCCACCCAGGTCCCCTTTATTCCTTGGCATTCTTTTTCTCATTTTTACTCAACGTGCTGGAGGAAATTGTTCTCTGTACTTTGTTCCTGTCCGGCTCCATACTCCATGTCCTCTGAATAACCACATCTGTCAAGTTTTCCTGGTCACTCCCTTGTACAATACAAGGAATTTTTATTTCCAGCTATTTTGTACATGCAAGTTTTTTAGTAGTTTTTTAATTCCTGAAAAACACATTTTTAAAATAGGATGGAATCCCACCATGTCTTTGTTTCTCTTTTTTTAATTTGTAATGAAAATGGTTGTCTAATACAGGGATTGATTAGCTATGTTAAAGATCTTGCAAAACAAGTCATTTTGCAATATGTTTCCAATATCAGTGTCCTACCTATCCTGTTTTCTGACGCCCATCACTACCTTGGGAGCCACTCTTGACAATTGAGTGAAGAACAAATGTACCTGTTTAGAAACACAACATTTTTTTAATAATAGGACCTGTAGTTAGCTGCATTTGCAAAGCAAAATGCCCCCTCCCCGGTAACCTAAAATTCAAAGCATGACCCTTGAGCCACTTTGGACAATGTGAAGAACAAAGTCTGATTAGAAACGAAATTTTTTTTATAAAAGGACCTGTATATAGCTGCAATTTCAAAGCAAAATGCCCCCAAAAAATCAAAGCATGACCCTTGAAGCCACTTTTGAGACAATTGTCTGAAGACAAATGTCTGTTAGAAACATACATTTTATTTTTATAATAGTACCTGTAGAATAGGCTTGCATTTCCAAAGCAAAATGCCCAAAAAATTCAAAGCATGACCCTTGAGCCACTTGGACAATTATGAAGAACACATGTCTTTAGAAACAAATTTTTTTTATATTAGACCTTTAGTATAGCAGCATTTCAAACAAAAAGCCCCCAAAAAATCAAAGCAAGACCCTTGAGCCACTTTGGACAATTGATGAAGAACATATGTCTGTTAAATCAACATTTTTTATAATAGACCTGTAGTATAGCAGCAATTCAAAGCAAAATGCCCCTAAAAAAAAAAAAAATTCAAAGCATGACCCTTGACACTTTGGACAATTGTGAAGAACAAATGTCTGTTAGAAACAAAATTTTTTTATAAAAGGACCTGTAGTATAGCTGCATTTCAAAGCAAAACGCCCCCAAGATTCAAAGCATGGACCCTTGAGCCACTTTTGTCAATTGTGAAGAATCAAATTCCAGTTAGAAACAAAAAATTATTATAATAGGACCTGTAGTAAAGCTGCATTTCAAAGCAGCATGGAGCCAAAAATTTATAAAAATGACTTCTCAGCCACTGTTAAAAATTGTGAGAGAACATGCCACTTAGAATGCCACATTTCAGTTCCAAGGACCAAGATTATATGCTGTATACTCACAGCTACATGACCCCAAAAAATTATAAATATGGACTTCCTCAGGCCACTAATTAAAAATTGTGAGGGAGAAATCCCACTTAAAAGCCACATTTCTGTTCCTAAGGACCAATACTTATATACTGTAAACTCACAGCAACATTACCTCGAAAACCGTTTGAACAATGTGAAAACTTCTAAAGAAAAAGTGAAGATAAATGGAATACGGTGGTTGGTCATGAAACCTTGCAGTCTTTTACAGTCTCCTCACACCAAAACCAGCAAAATTGAAACTGTTGGGAAAAAGAGGAATAAAAATTGACAGTAAGAAATTAACCATTTTAAATAAAAACAATTTCAAGGGAAACCATTTCTGTTTGAAGAGAATGTGAAGTAGACCGGCAACTAATCGGTGACCTCGTCAATTGGGGCTACAACATCATCAGATATATAAAGCCTGATTCATCTTGATAAAGTCAAATGAATCCACATTTATCTGTGGAAAGCCGGATGCGATTTGTCTGTAATGAACGTCCCCACTGTGCTGAAGGTCTGCTCAGATTAGATTCTGGCTGGCTGTGAAGGACAACACCAATCTATGGCCAGTGCGATCCAGCTCGGGCCATTCGTCCATTTTGGATACACAGAAGTCTATGGGTCCTGAACACATACAAAAACAACGGTGTTGAGAACGCAGATATGTCGTGCACCATGATCTTAAGCCCTGTCTCTGTGTGTTGGATGTGGTGCCCTGCATTGCATGCGTTGGTGAGTGGTAAACAATGATTTGCCAGATGTCACTCCATTAGGCTTCCTGCCCAACCATTGCCTGCTGCTGCGGCTGCCCCTACGGCTTACTTGGCACTTCAACTGCTGTCAGCGTCGCTGATGTTGTTCCACCGTGACATTGGGAGAAACGTTAAGCAGACACAACAGATGTCTCCAGTGGTTGATCATATCAGCCAAGTCTCCATTTCCTGCATTTTACTCTCTATTTGGGGTGGCGGAAGGAAAGTGCAGAGTTTTGTTTGAACCGGTATCCAGAGGGTGTGCCACCCATAAACTGTTGTTTCATTTTGATGGCCTTAATGCGAGGATCATGTTGGAGGCAATGGAGCATCCAAGCACTCATGGAGAGATGTATCCCTTGATTTCCCAACCTCTGGGTCGAGGGTCAACTAGCAAATCTGATCTTCCTCATCTTCCCTCCTCCACCTTCAAATTCACGGCCAACCTCTTTCCAAGGCAGGACTCGGATAACGTTGGTGTCTAGGAATACCTCCTCCACCTCCTCTGCTGCCATCGCACCAGCTTCAACACAGCCGTGACTTTCCTGCTGAGATGGATGCACCCTGAGAGCTGATGCGCCGACCTTGCACTAGCTCTGGAACCCCGAACCACTGCCAATGAAGACCGATGAAATTGTGAAACTTTCGGGGCCTTTGTGGATTTGAATGAGAGAATGGCTCCGTGTCCTCATATTTGTCCGTCTCCTCCCTTCCGTCGCTGGCGGGACCTTGTTGTTTCAGAGGAGGGTGGTCCAACATCGTCTCCAAGAACTAAGATCACCACAAAGCTCATGCTGACACATGGCATTGTCCCGCACTGACCATTTTGGTAGCTTCTTCAAAACTGGCAAAGGAGTGTGAGCAGACTCTTTCTCCTGCCTCCACACGTCGGTGGCTCAACACCCCGAGGTCCGCACCGCTGCTTGTCAGGCCATATTCCCAACTTCGGACTGCGTAAGTGGCAATGCTCTGTTGTGCTGCCCTACAATTCGCTGGGCATGTGGAGGTTGGAATTCCAGACTGTTGCCAAGTCAACAATGAGAAGGTTATGACGGGGAGGCCGTAGCTGACGCTGCAATCTCAGCCAGGCGGCTGAAGCCAGGGTGCGAACAGCGGGCAAGTGCAAATTAGACTACGAAGCTATCCTCAGCCGGCATCCAGACCCTGGTAGCTCTTTAGAAATTTCTGGACGACAAGTTCATGACATGTGGCCAGGCCAATGGAAGGCATCCAGCCTACCGATCTTAAGGCAGACCAGCAGATTTCGCGCCGGTGTATCTCAACACCACCTTTGCCTGAACACAAGGTTCTGGGCACCCTAGCCAGCGCCGGTCTGCTCCTCGTTGCGTATAGCCGTCCACAGTCTCATGACCTGTGTGTGACGTCCTCCAAGACAGATTAATTACAACACGGCCTGGTTTCTTCGGGCACGTGATGCCACCAAGACCTTAGGGGGAAAGAACCCTGCTACCATCCCTGCGGTTTGAAGAGCGAGGCGCCGAGCCTGAGAGCCACCATCACCCCCAAAGACATCCCCCATCTCACCCAATGAGCTGTCCACAGAGTTATAAAGGTCTTGGCCGTGCTTACTAGTCCATGTTGTCCTGGTGGTCAGATGGACTTTATCTGGCCACAGTGCAGACAACGCGCTTGAAATTTTTAGATGACACGTGGCTGGCCAATGGCAGGGACGGCTTTTTTCTGGCAAAGAAATGCCTGCTCAGCATGCCTGGTATTGGGGGCAGGCAATGGGCCATGACATGGCGGAACCCATCTGTGTCCACCAGACGCAAAGGCAACAAATACAATGGCCAAAACCTGGCAATGCCGACATTCAGGCCTTTTGGCTTTGGGATGGTTTGGTTAAAGTTGTTTCTTCTGCTCCCAAACCTGGAAGACAGAAGGCTTGGCTGCTAGACTTGCCGCTGTACGGCGTGCAGGTTCGTCAAACTGGAGGTGGAGGAGTAGTATGGGTCTCTGGTGGTGCTGGTGGTACCCGGGCGATGTAGGAGGCTGAACGAGGCTGATCCCTGATCATGACACTGAGAGAACCATGGGCAGCTTATGAACGCTTGGTGGTGGCGGATGAGGTAGGAGGCGAGACAGATGGTGAAGACAGTGGTTGGTGGCCCGTCGTCGGTCTGGCCTTTTTGGCCAAGTGGTTGCCTCCATTTCAACTCATGGCATTCACTGCATGTTGACAAGACATGTTGGTGGTGGTTACCCACCTAAGGTTCTTGCCTCAACTTATGCGTTAAGGCAAAGGCGGCATATGACCACGCTGGGTGAATCAGAGGCTTGCTCAAAGAAGGCCCAGGCACGAGGGGTCCTGGACCTTTTGACGGCGATAAACAGGAGCGGGTTTTTGCGCAAGACCAGGCTGGCGTAATCATATCAGTGGACTTCTGCGACCGCCCTCGTCCCTTTTTGAGGATGGACCCGTACATGACACTACCCCATCGTCTTCCTCCTCGTCCCATCGATGAAGCGCTCGCAAGCAAATTTCTCCGGAAAAGGACCACGATGGTTCCGCAATGTCGTCATCAACATCATCAACACAAGGTTTACTTCGTCGTCCTGACATTTCTGCATCCAGGAGCTTGCGGATTTTTGCCGATTGACCGGCTTCCTTTTCTCCACTGATGGCATCAGTAAACTGGGCGTCAGAGCAACTAAATCATCCTCTTGATCTTTTTAACATGCCTTCTGACCCAACCGCATTTTCTCATCAAAGAGGTCTCAGCCCATGGTTTATCCACAGTGGTGGGTACACGATTGACATTTGGGGCTGCTATCATGTTGGACGATGGCAGATGATGCTGATGACGACATTTGTGCCGTGACCTGCGAGGACGAGAAGTTAAGATGCTGGATGCAAGGTGCATTAACCACTGAAGGACAGATTTGGCGACGCTTGTGTGAGTTACTGAGATTCACAGGGCCCTGACCCACGATGACAGGCCTGACGTCCTGCAACTGACGATCCGCTGGCATGCGTGTTTGTCGCCACACAGGAGGATCACCTTTCTCTCGTACCTTTACTTCCATGTGCTACCCCCCACATTGTCGCCTTACCACCTGAATTTCGACTCACCTGTTCAGAAATAAAAAAAATTTGAGAGGTATGGAATATTTTGGAAAGTCTCTATTTAAAGACTGCAAATCACACTATTCTAAAATCCCTCTAACAAAACAAAATTGCGGATTTCAAATTTAACTGCAAGTGTCTAACAACAAATCTGTACTGGTCAAAAGTTCAAAAAACACGTATCTGTTATGTATACGAATAATACAAGGTTAAAACTTTTTTTTTTCACTTCAATTCACCTGGTGGTGACTATAAAATTCTGTATTCAAATTTAGATGCAAGCTGCCTCAATGAACAAGCTGCGTGCGCCAAAGTCAAAATAACCGTATCCTGTTAATGTATTCGAGAATAATACAAGATATATTTTTTGGAGCACCTATCAATTCACTGTGGTAGACTATAAAATTGCTGGATTCAAATATACGTGCAAGGTGGTCCTATCAACAAAATCTTGGACTGGGCCAAAGTGCAAAAAACACGTACTGTTTATGTATGTTCTATTTTTGTAGGTATTAATGTCACGGTATTTTTGGCACCTTTCATATCACCTGTGGTGACTATAAAAAATTGCTGTATCAAATTTAAGTGCAAGCTGCCTCAATGAACACCAAGCTGTATTGCGCCAAAGTCAAAAAAAAAAAACAGCATATCTGTTATGTATTCGATATAATTACAAGATATTTTTGGCACCCTATCAATTCGCCTGTGGTGCTATTAGAAATTGGCTGTATTCAAATTTAAGTGCAACTGCCTCACTGAAACAAAGCTGTAGTGCGCCAAAGTCAAAAAACACATATCTGTAAGTATTCGTATAATACAAGATAATTTTGGCACCTTTCAATATCACCTGGCTGGGATGACTAATAAAATTGCTGGAATTCAAATTTAAGTGCAAGTTGTCTATCAACAAATCTGGACTGGCAAAAAGTGCAAAAAACATCGTATCAGTTCAGAATTCGTATAATACAAGATAATTTTGGCACCTTTTTCAATTCACCCTGTGGTGACTATAAAATTGCTGGATACAAATTTAAGTGCAATGTGGATATATCAACAAAGGTGGAATGGCCAAAAATGGAAATATGAACACCTATCGTGAATATGTATACTATAATAATATAATAATTAAGTTCACGGCTGCCCAATATCTCAGGAAATCTTTCAAAAGAAAACTTATTAATAATAAAGCTAATGCAGTGCAATGTCACAGTAAGTCCTTGTGAAACTTTATCCAGTATTCTTTATAGAGCATTGTCTGTGTTCGCCCCGCGAGCCCCCACTCCCCCCCCCCCCGCTCCCACCTTGTGACTTTACGCGGTAGATACTCCTTTAAAATTTCCTCTAAGCTAACTAACTTACAATCCGTCCAATCTCTAATCAAAACAAAATGTAAGTACACTGCTAAAAGTAGATGGTTTCTCTGTGAGAAATAGAATAATATCGACTGAGCTGTTTTGGACACACGCAGAGCGCACGTCCTACTGCTATAAGACGCTGAGAGACACTGAGGCTGACAGGAAGGGTGTTCTATGTAAAACGGGTCATGAGGATTTTATCCAGCCAATCGTCAACCATACACAACCCAGTCAATGACGTCGCAACACATCTCACCCTTCTCTATTCTGTAAGCTGATTTGCTGGCCGCTCAAAATGAAACAGGAAGCGCCGAAAATGGCGCAATCTATAATAGAAATGCACAATTTATAACCTAAAATATCGCAGTGGATTCTATAAAACTCCGATCACTATAAAACTGTGCCGATTTCAACTTTGTCGATAATAATCGCTCACCCCCCCCCCCCCCCCCCCAAAGGGTTTGTTTTGGGAAAACCCCACCCCCCCCCCCAAAATACAACTTTTGGGGCCACGGCATGCTCCTTGATAACATGGACACATTACTTATTTCAGAGGGCACTATACAATACTACTTCTTTTTCCTTTTATGTGGCACTGCAGGGGATTTACTGCACAGTGGTGCTGGCTTCCTCCACAGATAACAGTTGGTTGCTTGAGTGACACTCTGGGGGTGAAAATCAATTGCAAAAAGCAGAAAAAAACTTAAATCTATGTTCCAAATAGTATTCGCTCACTTACCATAGGGGAGCCTCAAATTTTTCTGTATTTTATAAAAAAATTTAAAAAACATATAAAATTTCCCGCTTGCTGTGGTTTCTCATTATATTCCGCAGCAGGGGTCTTCAAACTGTGGTCCTCCAGCTTTTGGGAAACACAACCCCACGCCCCTGTTTAAAAATTTTATAAAAATTCATGTGGGGGTTTGGGTTTTTAACAGCTGGGGCTGCAGTTTGAAGACCCCTGTTCCACAGCTTGATAGGTCCCATTGTAACAAGGTCATTTAGGTTATTCACCTCACCAGCTCCCTCTAGTGGTGGTTTTATGTGGACAGAATTTTATTTTTTAGTACAGTAGATATGGAGCTCAGAAAAAGAAATGAATTGGTTCAGATTTATAGAACTATTTAAAATCAGAGCAGTTTTTTTTATTGGGCACGGCTGCCATAAGTAATTTCAGGGCCCTATAAAGGCAGAGCTTCTGGACCCCACAAAGAGCAAAGAAGAAAACTTTAGAATCGCCGCAGCGGATATTAGTACAAAGCAATGTTGCGCGTTTTTATTTAGTCATCCCCAGGGGGTACACTCGACGCCCAAGCTGTTTCAGGCTATATAGCCCTTTGATCACGGCAGCCCAACACTGTCACTTACCAGTTCCTAACTGTGACCAGTTTACATAGTAGTTACATTAGATTAATTTGTGTTACTCTGATCGAAAAAGACAGGCGTCCATCCAGTTCAGCACCATTGAGCTACAGTGATGATCCAGAGGGATACGACAAAAAACCCATTGAGTAGAAGCCCAATTGTCATCATTTTTGCCCCCAAAGAATATCCTTCTCCTGGGACTCGCCCAGATGGCCAATCAAATAAATATGAGTTAATGCAATAACAGAATCTCTAGAATCGTAGTCACTATAACTTAGTGAGTATGCTATTATTGCACTCTAGAAAAATGTTTCCAGACCCTTTAGGAATTCAGACGAATTCACCACTGACAAGTGCGCACCTCTGCAACAGAGGTTTTTTTTTATTAGGCTATTGTGTGTACACTGGGACGTGGACAAAAAAAAACGACATGTAAAAATACAAATACTAAAAGTTCAGAACACTGAGTTTTCTGTCCGCTGCTGTCAAACAGCAGCTTTGACAACTCAAAAAAACATCCGCTTTTGAGCCCCCAATTTTGCACATTTTTTGGCATTTTTTCCGTGTGTTTGTCACTTGAAGTGTGTTTTTTATGTTGCATAAAATTTAGACTTTGGATGTAATTCCACTAGACGATGGCCGGTATTTTTGTCTACGACTAGTGGAACTTTGTTAGAATATCAGGAAAACTAGTCGATTTCTTTCGGAAGACAGTCGAAAAAAGGTTTGGGGTAATTCGCGGAACGAAGCGTTTTTTCTGATTGATAAAATGGCTGCGAGCCATGGCGTTACATGGCCAAAGAAGGTCTGGGAGAAGAAAGGCACGCCGCATGACATGCTGCAGAGATGAGGGCCAATCAGAGACCAGCGGGATTCTGTGATGTCACCGCACCTTTATAAGTCCGGGACGCGACGCTGGGAGCTTCCATACCGTTCAGATATACTGTGACATGAGTAGGGAAGGTGCTGACGACGGCTGCTTGCTTCTGATGTCTCATAACTTAAGAAACCTGATTTTTTGATACAGAGATGTCGCGGGGGGCTGTCACAGATTGTGTCTCAGAGACTGACTTCTTTCGTTCTAATTATGATTGATTGTGGGGGGTATTGGAAGGAATAAGGTCCATTGTGGTCCAATGCAGCATGATCAGTATTCAGTTGTTGTAATGCTAGATGCTCACAAGGCACATTGAATTATACAAGGGTTATCTAATACCTGTTCCTATCTGGATTCATTTAAAAGATAACAGCGTTTTCTACAATCCAAATACCACTTTTCATTTTTGGTTTTGCTCATATTTTGCGCAATTTAGATCCTAGGGGTTAATTAAAGCGTTGTTCTGTGTTGTGGTCACTAAAAGAAGAATACTTTCTTTTTCACGCCAAAGAAGAATATTTTGCCTTGTAGATAATTCATAACTAGTGATGGGCGATTGATTCTACGAAGTGACTTCGTTTAGAATTTCAGGAAAACTTCGGTTCTGAACAAAATTCGAAGTTTGGGGTTTACTGTATCTTTTTTTTTTGGTTGATCGAAGTGTGTTGCTTTTCATTGATTAAAATGGTGGAGCACATTGCGTTACATTGGGCTCATGAAGAAACCTCTGCGGAGGAAAGAAAGGGCATAAGCTGCATGACATGTGCAGTGAAATGAAGCGCCTGAATAGAGACCGGCGGGATTCTCGTGACGTCACTCGCACTATTTAAGTCGGCGCGACGCTGGGAGCTCCACACTCCTCTCACTGTACCTGACATAGGGAAGGTGCTGCTGACGGCTGATAGCTATGTACTGAAGAAAACTGATTTTTATACAGCGATTTCTTTGTGGGGTGTCATGTCGAAGCTTGTTCGATACTGCCGTCGTTTTTAACGGTCTATTCCTGATTTTTTGAGGTATTGGTCTGAATCCAGTGTGTTTGCGTCCACTGACACAGCTGCCTTTATACATTTAAATCTGATCTGCTTACAGCACATTGTATATCCAAAGGGGGATCGCTAAGCACAGTTACTGTTGTATTTGATTTAAAGAATATACAGCGTTTGTACTCTTCCAAATTCAAGCTTTCCATTTTAGTGGTGCTCGTTCTTGGCGCTAATTACATCCAGGGGTTAATTAAGTGTGTTTTTGCAGCTGTGGTTGACCTCCAAAAAAAAACCGCTGTCTTTTTCACCGCCAAAATATATACATTTTTCCTGTAGCCTAATTCACAAGAGATATGTTCATTACAATTTTATCTCTTGTTGTGTAAGCAGGTGAAAAAGCACGGCATTGTTATTGCGCTAACAAGCTAGTAGTTTGTGGTGGCTCAATTCTTCGGCGCACATTTAATCCAGGGATATTTAAGAGTTGTTTCGTTCAGCTGTGGTGACTCAAGATACCGTCATTTTCACCGCCAAAAATATATATCATTTGTCCTGTTACTATTTCCACAAGACACAAAGGTTAATTACAATTTTAGCTTCTGTTCGTGTGGCGTAAAAATGTAAAAAAAAAAATATAAGTGAATCCCCCACGGCCATGTGTAACAAGCTACAAATGCTAGTTGTTTATGTGGTGGCTCAAACTTCTTTGGCGCAAATTACATCCAGGGGTTATTTAAAAGCGTTGTTTTTCAGCTGTGGGTGAATCCAGAATCCGTCATTTGCGACCGCCAAAATATTATAGAGAGAGTTCCTGTAGCCTTATTCACAAGCAAAGGATTAATTACAATTTTTGATCTTGTTTTGTGTGAAGCGTCGCTAAAAAATATCACCAGGAAGATGTAACACGATACAGAAGCTAGTAGTTTGTTGGTGGGCTCAATCTTTGGCGCAAATTTACAGTTCAGGGTTAATGAAGCGTTGTATATGTAGGTTAGATCAGTAAGCAGAAAGTGAGAGCGTGGCCAGGCGAGCTTAATGTTCACGGCACCACTACTGGCCCTGCGGTCTCAATGTACTTGCAAGCAGGTGCACCATCCGTGTTTGACCCGGGAGAAACGTGTGGCTCAGATGTGGTGGTCCATCCTGCCGCCGCTAGCTCAAAAAAAGCTCAGCTGCTGCGCCACCCAGTGGATCACGCACATAGCCATTGCAGCCAGTCAAGGCTCCAACCTCCTCTGAAGAAGGGGTGTATTCGTCTTTGACATCATCTCCCCTTTCCCAGATGCGCCTGGTTTTCGCTACTACATCGCGACGCCAGCAGCATGTCGAGTCAGCGAGCGGCGATTGCAAAGTAGACAACAGTATGCGAGACCAACATCTCTTAAGGTGCAGTAAGCTGACGTACTCCTGTCAAAGTACGTTGGATGATGCAGTCCCTCCCGCTCTTCCAAATTGGTGGACTCGGAAAACACCGTTCAGAGAACCATATGGCTTGTTCCAATAAACAAAAACCGAGATGGGAGAGAGGGGGAACTTCCAAGACGTAATTTCTTTTCCAAAAAGGCAGTACCAGCACTTCAGAGTATATGTAGAAACAGAAAGTGGGCCAGTCCTTGAGCTTATCGTGTTGTGTTCCAAGGTGGACGCAGCGCAGACGTCTGGAACTGTAACAACGGTCAGGGCCAGTACATGTCCTTTAACGGCCCCACTGGGTGAATGTGCTTCTGGCCAGGCACACCAAACACTTGGACAGAGACGGCGCTTTCTCCTCCACGTTGTCTAACTGTGGCTCATGCGCCAAATGTCCGCCCTCTCCTCCTCCTCCACCACAACCACCACCATCTCAGCCTTCCACAAAGTAATCGCTCCATCATAAACCAACATGTGTTGGCACCACGCAGGTGACTGTCAATGTCACAGTTCTGCACCTGGCTTGCCTCGGCGAACGAGATCGTACAAGGGGAGGACTTGCTCTGCGTCTTGCAGCAGAAGGAAAGCGATTAGATGTGTGGCTTTCTCCGCGCCAACTGCACATTGCGAACTACTGGTGACGGACAGATGGGAGGAAACATTGCTGAAGTGTCGCGCACGCGGCCACCAAGGAGGAGATGGTCCATGCGCCCCGTGCATGGTGCACGTGTTCAGTCTGGTTGTGAAAAGGTTCCTGAATTGATACAGGTCTGGTGCCTCCGTTCGTTCCACCGCATGCACTTCATCCATTCGTACAAAGTCCAGGAACACCCTCCTCGAGTTAGCAGGGCAGAACGGCCTCCCCCACATACCACGCTTGATATGATCGATGTTTCCGACCCGTTGATATTCCAGCTGGCACACTGTTGGATCCCGTACTGTTATGAACAGAGAAAAGGAGATTAACGATTTTTTTGATGATCTGGTGGAACAGGAGTACTCCCTGGGTAACTTTGATGTACAGCAGTGGCAAGCTCATGGCGTGACACCTGCCGTTTGTTGAGGCCATTCGAGGAGGCCACGTTAGATTTGTTCAGTCGCTAGGACTCGGGTGAATAACGTTATTCCACTGCTCATGTCTGGAACAGATGCTGAAAAATCTGTACTGGGCAGGGGACTGGACACGTGGAGACTACATCTCGCGGCCACATGAGTCCGAGTGGGGACTGAAATGGAGGAGGAGGAGGACATTGAGGAGCAGAAGCATGGTATGGTGAGTCTGCGTGGATGTTTTTACCATGGTGACAAGATGAGGAGGAAGCAAGGACGAAGCTGGAGGAGGTAGATGGAGATGAGGAGACGGGGCAGATGGAACCGCAAGCACCGTGGCAGTATACAGTGGAGATGGAGGCAGGGTAACCCTCGGAGTCACTTTTGCAGATGGCCCACAGGCATGCGATTTGCTGGTAGTGTTGACAGACGAATATGTCCAGCATCCGGCAGGGGGATTGACTTCTGGGCTACTCCACCCTTTTGGACCCTATCGCTTACCGGTCACAAAATGCGGAGCCTTTTTTCCCAAGCAATTGAGAGGGAGGAAAACACCAAATTACTCTAGGGAATCCTCCGTAGTCAGTTGGCCGCTGCCTATTGTGCGGCTTTCGTTCACCTCCACTGAAGGTCTGACCGGGGGCGTTCTTCAGAGCACATCAGTTTACTTAAGCCCGCGGCTGCCGGGGGATCGGTGGGGGGAGGGTTCGGAATAGTACCAGCTCCCATCTAGCAGCAACCGAAGTCTGGGTAAGTCACTGATGAGCAGCTTCCGTCACGTGCCTGGGTGAGGAGGGCAGTCGCCGCAGCAGCTGCAGCAGGACCTGGAGCAGACCCTGATGAACCAACAGGTGGTGGACTACTTGAAAGCACCTCTGACACACCAGTTAGAAGATCCCGCTGGATACCTGGGCAGCCTAACTGGATGTGTGGCCGCATTGCCGGAGTTTGCAAGTGTGAAGAAGCCTGTCCTGCCCGGACCCAATAGTGTGGACATCAAGATGTGGGTGTTCGGTGCTCGGCGGGGGGGCATCGTTACCCCAAGCGAGAACCCGCATGTCCCTGGGCTCAATGTGGAGACGAATGACCATTGTAAAGAGGATTCAGCGCGTGGGATCGAGCAGGAGGATTTCCACCCACCTTGCATTAGGCGTCAGGACTACATCATCCGTGAGCCTCACCAAACTGGAGAAATGAGTCTGGGTTCAAACTACCTGACCTCAGGCCACTATTCTGATGCCGCACCCGATGTGCCACTTATCTGCTGACAGTTTCTCCATCTGCCACCAACCATCTTTAAGGGACTGGTATTTGCCACCCACACTCAACTCTATGTCATTGTGGCCATGTATGACATCTTGCTGCTGCTGTGGCTGCTGCCGTGGGACCTCACACTGTGTCATTGTGCAACTCTTGACATCATGCTGGTGCTCCTGCCAGCCGTCCACCTACACTTCTCTGTCATTGTCGCCACTCTGTGGCCTACTCCAGTTTTGCCACCTAGATGTGATTGTGCACTTTCATGACACCTCATGCTGCTTGCTGTGGCTGACCACGCGTCCTGTGACCATAGTCACTGTTGTCATTGTCGACCATCTGTGGCCTATTCCTGTTTTGCACACCTCCTGAATGTCTTTGTGCTACTGTCTGACCTCATGCTGATGCTGTGACCTTACACAACTCTGTCATTGTGACACAGTATGACCTTCATGCTGCTGCTTGTGGATGCTGCGTCGCGTGACCTACACACTGTGTCTTTTGTTGCCACTGGGTCTGACTCATGCTACTGCTGTGGCTGCTGCCAGTGAAACCTTCACACTCGCTGTCATTGTGTCCCTCTGTGGCCTACTCCTGGTTTTTTGCCACCTCAGAATGTCATTGTGCCACTGTCCGACCTAATGATGCTGCTGAGGCTGCTGCCGGTGATCCCTAACACACTGTGTCTATGGTGCCACGTCTGACCTCATTGCTGCTGCTGTGGCTGCTGCCACTGACCTACACACTGTGGTCATTGTGCCACTGTCTGACACTCATGCTACAGCTGTGGCTGCTGCGTTGACTACTACACTGTAGTTCATTGTCCCCTCTGTGGCCTACTCCTTTTTTTTGCCATACTCCAGAATGTCATTTGTGCCCACTGTCCGACCTCATGCTGCTGCTGAGGCTGCTGGCCGTGACCTACACACTGTGTCATCGCGTGCCCCTGCCCTCTGACCTTCCCATAAATGCTGCTGTGGATTATTCCGTGACCTACTCACTTTGTCATTGTGCCACTCTCTGACTAATGCTGCTGCCTGTATGCTGTGGCTGCTGCCGTGACCTCCACACTGTGTCATTATCCCTCTGTGGCCTAATCCTGTTTTTGCCACCTCCAGAATGTCATTGTGCCACTGCTGACCTCATGCTGTGCTGTGGCTGCTGCCGTTCTGACCACCACATTGTCATTGTCCCACTCTGTGGCCATACTCCTGTTTTTGCATAACTTC
This sequence comes from Phyllomedusa bahiana, assembly GCA_025379985.1. Classification (NCBI taxonomy): domain Eukaryota; kingdom Metazoa; phylum Chordata; class Amphibia; order Anura; family Hylidae; genus Phyllomedusa; species Phyllomedusa bahiana. The sequence continues at coordinate 29,782 of JAODAL010000019.1, forward strand.
CAGAATGTCATTGTGCCACTGTCTGACACCTCATGCTGCTGCTTGGCTGCTGGCCGTGACACTACCAAACTCTATCATTGTGCACACTGTCTGACCGTATAATGCTGCTGTGTGGCTGCTGCCATTGTGCCTACACACTGTGTTCATTGTGCCACTGTCTGACCTCATGCTACTGCTGTGGCTGCTGCCGTGGAACTACACACTTCTGTCATTTGTCCGAATCGTGGTGTGCTAATCTCCGGTGTTTTTGGCCGCACTACAAGAATGTCATTGTGCGACTGTTCCGATCCTCTGCTGCTGCTGAGGCTGCGTGCGAGTTGAACATACAACACTGTGTCATTGTGCACTGAGAGCTGAATCATGACCGCTGCTGTGGGCTGCCGCCGTGATACACACTCTGTCATTGTGCCACTGTCTGACACTCATGCTGCTGCTGTGGCTGATGACTCTGGAGTCTCCTACACACTCTGGTCGTATTGTGCCACTGTCTGACGTGCAATGCTGCTGCAGTGGTACCTGCCGTGAACTACACACTGGGGCATTGTCCCACTCTTTGGCGTACTCCGGTTTTTGCCACTTCAGAATGTTCCATTGTGCCACTGTCTGGACGCAGTCATGCTGCCTGCTGTGGCTGCTTGTGCCCGTGTACTCACACACATTGCCATTGTCCCACTCGTGTGGCCTACTCCTGTTTTGCCACATGCAGAATGTCATTGTGCATCTGTCTGACTCATGGTGCTGTCTGTGGCTGCTGCAATGACCTTCCACTCTGTCATTCTGTGCCACTGTCTGAACCTCATGTCTGACTGCTGTGGACTGGTGCCTGACCTATCCACACTGTGTCATTGTCCCACTCTGTGGCCTACTCCTGTTTTTGCTCACCTCAGAATGGCATTGTGCCACTGTTGACCTCTGCATGCCATGCTGTTGGGGCCTGTTGCCGTGAACACCACACTGTGTTCATTGGCCACTCGGTGGTCTCGGCGCTATTCCTGGTTTTGCCAACCTCAGAATGTCACTGTGTTGCTACGCTGGTTGGCCTGACAGCTGCTGCTGCACGCCACGTCACGCTCCTCCTCATCTGTCATTGTGCCACTCTGTGAGGCCCTATTCCAGTTTTTGCACCTTGCGCCAGACATGTGATTGTGCCAACTTTCTGACCTCATGCTGCTGCTGTGGCTGCTGCCGTTGACCTCCAACTGGTCATGTGTGACCAACTTCTGTGGCTAGCTACGTCCTTGTTTTTGCCACTGAGAATGTCATGTGCCACGTCGCACGCTCTGCTGCTGCTGAGGCTGCTAGCCGTGACCTACCACACTGTGTCATTGTGCTCCACTGTTGACTCATGCTGCTGCTGTGGCTGCTGCCATGACCATACACCACTTGTCGCATTCTGTGCCAACCTGTCCTGTACCTCATGCTGTCTGCTGGTGCAGCCGTGGACCTCCACTACGTGGTACATTGTCCCACCTGCGAGGCCTACTCCTGTTACGTTTTCCACTCTCCATGAATTGTCCATTGTGACACAGCGGTCCTGACATCTTGCGCTGCTTTGGCTGCTGCTGTGACCACCGACATTGTTATTGTTCCCACTCTGTGGCCTAACTCCTAGTTTTTGCCATCACCAGAATGTCATTGTGCACTGTCTCTGTCCTCATGCTGCGCTGTGGCTGCTGCTGTGACCTACCACAATTTGTCATTGTGCCACTGTCTGACCTCATGCTGCGCAGTGGCTGCTTGCGCCGTTTATAAATAAAAAAAAATTACAAAAAAAAACTACACACTGTGTCATTTGTTGCCACTCTGTGGCCTACTCTGTTTTTAGCCCACCTCAAGAATATCATTGTGCCTCAATGTTCTGACATATGCTCTGTGTGCTGCCGCGTCACCTCCACACTCTGTCACTGATGTTGCCAACTGAGCCTCAGCTTGTTTTTTTTCCAGTTGTCGCTGCCAGACTTTTTTTGGGTACACCCCCCCTTCAGTTTTTTGGTCAGTTTTGCCCTCTTAAGTCCCAGGGAATTTTATAGTGAAGCGATTTAAGAGTGGGGCGTCTCTGGTGTCATACTAAAACACAACTTGTATGAAGCCAAACCAAGCCCCTCTGCATATTTAAACAGGCCCCAAGTTCTACAGCACCCTGCAGGCTTGTAGCCGGAATAGCTTTTTTTTAAAGTGATTTGTCCAAAAAATTCGAACCCAAATTATTTTTTTCCGGAAAATTTGGCGAAGTCGAACCGAATTTCCGGGAAAACGCCATTCTATTCATAACCCCAAGATTAATTACGAGTTTTTTTGTTGTTGTGTTCCGAAAATACCGCCGTTTTTAAACGTTTCAAGCTGGTAATTTTTGGCAGCCCTTTTTTTGCCAATTTACATCAAGGGTTAACTATGTATTTCTTTTCAGTTGTATTAGTAAAAGAAAAGTTTTTTTCATGCCAAAAGAAATTCTGTAGTATAATTCATATCCGAAAGTTAATTAAACCGTTTTGCGTTTTTCTTTTTGTAAAATCCCAAGTTTTTAAACGGCAAACAAGTCATTTTCTGCCCATTTTGGACGCAATTTATTCCGGGGGTTACCCAGCTTGTTAGTGGGTTCATTTGGAGTCAAAAACAGGGTGTGTATTATCATATACAGATATTTTTCATCAAACGTGTTTTAAAATTTTAAAAACAAAGTATGTCAGACAGAGAGGTGGGGGCTTTTTAATGGAGTGGCAGGGGCACAAACATTCCTGGAGCGGAAAGGGTACGACAGAAGGGGGGATCGCAGGGGGGTCACTCGGTGGGGCCACAAACTGCCACGTCATTAGGGGCCCGTTTTTGTACGAACCAATGGTTCTTGATTGGTTGACTGGTCATCCACTTTCCCCCCAGATGAAACCTGACAAAACCCCCGCCAAGATCGGTGGGGAAAGTCAACACAACCCTTAGTTGCATGGCCGGGGCGGTCGCGGCCCTAAACCCTTCCCAACCCGCCTCTGCCCATCCGGTTCCCTCAGCCGAGATCTACTATGGGTGGGTCAGCGCCCCTAACAGCGGGATGAACAATTTGAGAGGGGAGAGAGCTCTTGGGAGCGAAAAAAATGGGGGCCAATATCCCCTGCTTCTTGCAGTAGGCGGAAAAATTAAAAAAGGGAGAGTGGGTGGGAGGTCGTTGTGAGGGGGCAGCCCCTGCATACCAAAACCCGGGGGAGGGGCCCGCAGTGACGATGAAACACAAATCGATGATGATGTAGCCAACCGCACTTGGGAGCCAGGTGAAGCAAGGGCTTCATCATCGTCAGGAGAAGAGGGCGTCAGCTTGCACTTCAGGCAGCGGCGCAGCCAGCAAGTGGGTTGTGTAGCCGTGAGTCAGCAGAATAGCAGCAGTGTGAGGTTGGGAGCCAAGCGGCTATGGGGTAGAAAACCCGCTCCGCAGGTCCAAGAAAGGAGCAGCACAGGGGCTCAGCGAGGCAGCAGCGGCAGTAGTCACTCAGTGCGGAGCGTTGGCGGTAAAAGCAGCTACTCGGCGGTGTGGCAGTTCTTTGCTAAGACACCGGAGGAGCAAAATATGGGTATATGTAGAATCTGTGGGCAGAAAGTGAAGCGTGGCCAGGGAGCTAACGTTGGCACCACAGCCCTGTGTCAACACATGCGGCGTCACCATTCGGTGGCCTGGGAGAAACGTGGCTCAGATGTGGTGGTCCATCCTGCCGCCGCAGCAACAGCAGCAGTAGCAGCAGCGCCCAGTGGCACGCATGCCATTGCAGCCAGTCAAGGCTCCACCACCTCTGCAGAAGGGAGCTGTTTCTCTTTGCCATCTTCTCGCGGTCCAGACTCTCCGGTTCTTGGCTACTCATGGCGCCAGCAGTCGTTCAACGAGGCGATTGGACAGAGACAACGGTAGGCGTTGAACCATCCTCAGGGGCAGAAGCTGACTGTGCTCCTGTCAAAGTTGTTGGTACTGCAGTCCCTCCCTTTCCAAATGGTGGTCTGCACCGTTCAGAGAACTAATGGCTTGTGCCGAGATGGAGAGTTCCAAGCCGTAATTTCTTTTCCAAAAAGGCAGTACCAGCACTTCATAAATATGTAGAACAGAAGGTGGGCCAGTCCTTGAGCTTATCGGTTTGTTCCAAGGTGCACGGCAGCGTGGACGTCTGGAGCTGTAACTACGGTCAGGGCCAGTACATGTCCTTTACGGCCCACTGGGTGAATGTGCTTCCTGCCCAGGCACACCAACAACTTGGACAGGAGACGCTGCTTTCTCCTCTACGTTGTCAAACTGCGGCTCCTGCGCCAATGTCCACCTTCTCCTCCACCACCACCACCATCTCAGCCTACACAAGTACTGCTCCATCATACCACATGTGTAGGCCACAGTGGTGTCACGCAGTTCTACACCTTCCTTGCCTCGGCGAATGAAGTCACACAGGGGAGGAACTGCTCCACGTAATGCAGCAAGAAATCGATGTGTGGCTTTCTCCGCGCCAACTGCAAATCGGAACCATGGTGACGGACAATGGGAGTAACATGGTGTCCGCGCTGCACCGAGGAGGGATGGTCCATGCGCCCTGCATGGCGCACGTGTTCAATCTGGTTGTGAAAAGGTTCCTGAATCTTCCACCGATCTTCAGAAGATTCTGAAAATGGCCAGGAAACGATTTTAAGAGCGGCGGCAGTCATGTGCGTGTCATACTAAAACACAACATTGTATGAAGACCACACCAAACTCCCTCTGCATATTTAAGCATCGCACAACGTTCTACAGCACCCTGCAGGCTCTGTGCAGCCTGGAAATAGCTGTTTTTTAACGCGATTCGTCCCAAAGTAATTGGGACTGAAACGAATTTTGTCTGAAAATTTGGCGGTCACCGAATTGAATTTTTGAGAAATTCGCCCATCTCCAAACTCCACCCTACAAAAGGGTGAGTAAAGCATACTGCTGCATTTATATGTGATCTTGTAGTCATTTTACGGATTTTGGCGGTAATAAAATGATCTCACTTTTGTCGCAAAAAATATGGTTTTTTACGGATTTTGGCCCTAAAGTCCATTTTTTTACGGATTTTGGCATCAAAATCTTTATTTTTAAGGATTTTGGTGCTAAAAAAAAGTTATTTTGCTTTTGTCACAAAAAATACATTTTATTTACGGATTTTGGCGCTAAAATACTTTTCTTTAATGGATTTCGGCGCTAAAATCATTTTTTTTACGGATTTTAGCGCTAATATAGTTGTCTCACTTTTGTCATCACAAATACTTATTTTTACGGATTTTGACACTATTACAGTTATCTCACTTTTGTCACCCCACATATTTTTTTTTATGGATTTTTGGTGTTAAAATATGTTTTTTATGGATTTTGGCACTATTAAACTTGTCTTGCTTTTGTCGCTAAAAATATTTTTTTACGGATTTTGGCGCTAAAATGAGTTTTACGGATTTTGACGCTAAAGTACGTTTTACGTATTTGGTGCTAAAATACAATTTTTTTATGGATTTTGGAGCTTACATTTTTTTTTTATAGATTTTGGCACCATTAAAGTTATCTCACTTTTGTCGCCATGAATACGTTTTTTTTTACAGATTTTGGAGCTTAAATGTTTTTTTTACGGATTTTGGCGCTATTAAAGTTATCTCATTTGTATTGCTAAAAAAAAACTTTTTTACAGATTTTGGCGCTAAATATACTTTTTTTTATGGACTTTGGTGCTAATAATATTATTCTGCTGCTTCAAATTCAGCTTTTTCCATAAAAAGACATATTTTTAGCGTTAGAAGCGAGATAACTTTATTAGCGCCAAAATCTGTAAAGAAAAGGATTTTAGCGACAAAATTCGAAAAAAACTGATTCTTGCGCCAAAATCCATAAAAAAAAGTTTGTTAACGTCAGAAGCGAGATAACTGTATTAGAGCAAAAATCTGTAAAAAAAAAAACTGATTCTTGCGCCAAAACAGGTAAAAAAAAAAACATTTTTAGCGTCAAACGCGAGGTAACTTTATTAGTGCCAAAATCTGTAAAGAAAAGGTTTTTAGCACCAAAATCCGTAAAAAAATGGATTTTTGCACCAAAATCAGTAAAAAACCTATTTTTAGTGTCAGATGTGAGATAACTTTATTAGCGCCAAAATCTGTTAACAAAAGGATTTTATTGCCAAAATCCGTTAAAAAAGATTCTATTGGAGGCAGAGCAGCATGTCCATGCTGGCCATGAATTAGTGCTCCCTCAGGATGCTGCAGAGGCTTATTCATTAACCCCTGTCTCTCCTGGCTCAGCCCAGGACAAGGAGAACACAAGCACCCATCCATTAGGGGGATCTGCTCCTCTCCCCTGGCATCAGGATCACCAGATAGTGAGCTTGAACACCTGCACAGCTCCTGTTCCTCCAACATTTAACCCTCTCTATACCACAGGGGATGTGGTGCTCGAAATGCCTCACATGCTCTCCTCCCATACGGGGCTCTCACCACCTGCTCCTGGAGATTCACTCAGAGTTACATGCACTCCACTCTGGGCGTCTGGCGCTTCCTGGAGTTCGTTGCCCACGGACCACCAAGTTCATCGTCCTTATATTCCACCAAGGCCTTATGTGTCTCAAGATATTCTACTACCTCAACCTGGACCTATGAGCCAGATTAGCCATTCTCTGGTCCCACCACCTGTGCACTCGTGCTCTTCTAACAGTATGGACAGTACTCCTTCCATCCTTAACCAACCACAACACTCGCCTTCTCATGGCTGCTCTACTCCAACACGTCTAGCCATGTCTAATACAGCTGTGGATAATAAACCTGTGACACTAGCAGATCTTCGCTTACTACTTCAGTCCCTACCATCTAGGGCTGACATCTCCTCTATGGCAAAACAACTGTTAGACGAGTGTAAGCAGGAGTTCTCTCACTTTCGTTCGGAACTGTCTTCCTTACAATCCAAAGTGACTGATCTAGACCAAGCTCAGTCTCAAACCTCATCCCCCCTGTCTGCTCTTACTGATGTGGTGTCCCAAAATTCTGCTCATATCCATATATTACAACAGCATATGGACGATATTGAAAACAGGAATAGGAGGAACAATCTGCGTATCCGTGGGCTCCCGGAATCGATTCCCAATGCGGACCTCTTCACTGTGTTATCTACCATATTCAACGATCTTCTAGGTCGCCCTCAATCTACTCACCTAGAGATCGACCGAGTTCACAGAGCGTTACGACCTCCAAACCTGGATGATCCTCGTCCTAGAGATGTGATTTGTGGAGTGCACTTTTTTGCAGTAAAAGAGGACATTCTCTATAAAGCACGACGGCGCAAATCGGTGATGTATCAAGGAACTCCTATAAGAATTTTGCAGGACTTGTCCAGACTCATCCTGGCCCAAAGAGCCACCCTTAGGCTACTTCTGGATATACTTAGAGATCGGGACATTCCTTTTCATTGGGGGTATCCCTTTCCTCTGTTCATTCGGATGGACAAACAAACCTTTGCTATTCGCTCTCCGGATGATATTCCGCAGGTTCTACGAGCACTCAACATTAAGGACATTTCGTTCCAAGAATGTCCCACACTTTTTGCCCTGTCTAGCAAGGGACCGTTCCGTAAAGGGGGCTCGCAGGAGACTCCGACCGGTGCTGCTATCCTGCCTCCCCGAGACCAGAGACGGAAGGACCTCTCAGCTCGCCTACAGAAACGACAAGCTGCTCCTCCCGCTCCTTTGTTGCCTTCCCGGAGCTCTGCTACCTGAGGACCTGATTTTCTAGGCTGCATTCCGCCCCTGACCTGATACAATGTCGTTTTATTAACCTTAGGTTGAGGGACGTGCCCTGGCCGTCTGGTGCTGATGGCGTGGGATCTATCAGGGTCGGGTCCAGGGTGACATCCGTTGTTCCCCTTCAGTTAGGCTTTTCTGTTTCTTAAAGAAAGTGCCCCCAACATGTTATTTATGTTCAGTCGTGTGCTATTGCCGGTTGTTGTTTATTTACAGGTTATTAATGTGGACCTAGAGCAGCTCTCTGTGATGGTAGAGTTGGTTATCCTGTGCTCTCCCATGTACTACCACTTCCCCCCAGTAGGTGGGACTCCTGTCCTGACTCTGTCCGGGTTCACAGGACTTATGCATTACTGTTATAATACGTTTAGTTTGTCAGCAGGCCTTTGGTTCCTGCTTTTGGCTCTTTTCTTCCGTACCTTGTTGGTCTGTATGTCCTTTTGTGTTGGTCTGGTCTCATTTGTCTGTTTTCAGGTTTTAGTGGTTCTGGGGAAATTTTTTTCAGTACTGCTCTGTCTGGCCCTGGGGGTGGGAACCTGATTTAATGCAATGGCGGATCTCCGGATAGCCTCGTTTAACGCGAAGGGCCTCAATACGCCGGAAAAAAGGGCCCAGATTCTGCACCAATTTCATCGCCGTAAGGTACACATAGTGTGCTTCCAGGAAACCCATTTCAAGTCTGGCTGTGGCCCAGCGATTAAAAACAAACACTATACGTCTTGGCATTTGCCAACTTTCCTCAGTCCAGGTCCAGGGGGGTGGCAATTGCTATACATAGAACACTTCCTCATCAGGTTATAAGTTGTACGAGTGATCCCGATGCCCGTTTTCTTATCCTAGTTCTGTCAGTGGCTGGACATGTGTTTACAATTATAAATGCATATGCACCCAACACAGACCAAGTAAAATTCTTTACTACGCTTGTGGATCACTCCCTCCCTCTAATTCAGGGGACGGTTTTGCTGTGTGGAGATTTCAATTTGACCTTGAATCCTACTCTAGATCATTCCTCTGGGAAAGCATCTCTTTCGTATTCTATAATTATAAGAGTCAGGAAGGCTTTCCTCCAGCTTCAGTTGTGTGACACATGGAGACTCCAGCACCCGACTGACAGGGATTACACCTTTTTCTCCCCGCCCCATGGCTCTTATAGCCGTTTGGATTATATCATGGTCCAACATTCTGCCCTCCCCTGGTTAGCTAGTACGGCCATTGGTAACATACTTTGGTCTGACCATGCCCCGGTTTTTTGCTCCTTGCGGCTCCCTGCTTTGACCAGGGGTGCCTGGAACTGGAGACTGAATGAGTCTCTTCTTCTTGACACTCCCTGTGTAGCAGAATTGACCATGCTAATGACTCTTCTTCTCCTGTTATCCAATGGGAATCCCTTAAATGCGTTCTTAGGGGTGTCTTGATCAAACATGGTTCCAGACTCAACAAAGAGAAGGCGACTACTTTCAGAAATGCCCTTGCTAGAGTCGCAGCACTAGAGTTGGCTCATAAGCGGGCGCTCTCGGCTACGATCCTACGAGAGTTGCAGGAGGCGCGATTGGGGGTCAAACGCCTCTTGGAGGCAGCCTGGGGCCATTTGATCCAGATACACCGCAGCAAATTTTATGAATTTGGAAACAAATGCGGGCGTATGTTAGCTAGAGCTGCATGTAACCGTATGGCACAATCCCATATCCCGTCCATCAAAAATGCGTCAGGTAATGCTGTCCATTGCACCCAAGACATTGCAGGGGCATTTCATTCATTCTATTCTAAACTTTACAATCTCCCCTCTTCCTCCTGTAGTCCATCACAGATGTCCTTCTCACACCCGTCATTGTTATCTAAAATCCCTGGCCCAGTGGCGTTGGCCCTAGAGGAACCCTTCTCCCTCCTAGAACGCCAACAAATTATTAAGGACCTGCCGGGAGGAAAGAGTCCGGGCCCTGATGGGTATTCGGACAAATTTTATAAAACCTTTTCGGATAACATAGAACCGTTGATGCTCCAAGCTTTCAATTCTATTTCTCCGGGCACACCCTTCACATCCCAGGCCACCTTAGCCCACGTAACTGTGATCCCGAAACCTGGGAAAGACCCCCAGTTATGTAGTAGCTACCGTCCCATTTCCCTTCTTAATGTGGATTTGAAAATTTATTTTAAACTAATAGCCAACAGGCTGAACCCACTCTTGCAATCTTTGATCCACCTGGATAAGGTGGGTTTTGTACTTGGTCGGGAAGCCCGGGATAATACCTTGAAAACCCTGGACATCATTCATTGTGCCCAGGCGCATAACATTCCCTTGATGATTTTGTGATTAGATGCAGAGAAGGCCTTTGACAGAATTTCTGCATCAGACTTTTATACATATGGGTATCGGCCCCATTTTCTTATCTAAGATTATGGCACTTTACCATAATCCTTCAGCACGTATAAAAATCAACGGCGCCCTATCTGACACGTTACCTATTACGAACGGCACCAGACAGGGTTGCCCATTATCCCCTTTGCTGTACATTTTGATTGTGAAAAATTTAATGGCCTCAATAAGGGCAAACCCAGACATCAAAGGGATAACCATCGGGACGCAGGAATATAAATGTTCTGCGTTTGCAGATGACCTGCTCTTGTACGTTACGAACCCTCATTTGTATCTTCCCTCTCTGATGGCTGAGTTGAGCCATTTTGGCTCTTGGTCGAATTTTAAGATTAATTTGTCTAAGTCGGAAGCTCTTAATGTGAACCTCCCACCGAGCGACCGTTTATTGGAGCAGAATTTTCCATTCAAATGGCCCAGCAAGGGGATCTCTAATTTGGGGACAGGCATTTCTGCGAATCTGTAGAAACTTTTTCCTGACAATTTCATCCCCCTACTAAATCAAATGATTAAGGATTTAGATCTTTGGAAGAAGAGGGGGTTTTCTTGGTTCAGGAGGATAAATATACTTAAGATGTCTATTCTGCCCAAATTTTTATATCTCTTCCAGACCATCCCTGTCCACATCCCGTCGGTGTTTTGGGGGAAACTTCGGCGCTGCTTTAACGAGTTTGTGTGGTCCGCTCGCCGTCCCCGTATAGCTTTTGACACCTTAACTAGACCCAGAGATCTTGGGGGCACAGGACTGCCTGAGTGCAGATTATATTATCTGGCCTCGGCATACGCCCGTTATTTATCTTTGTCTCTAGACCAGGATAGAATGTTATGGGCAGGACTTGCAGCTGCAATATGCCCCTTTGCTCTTGCTGCTCTCCCCTGGATCTGGACTGCTTCCCTTCAAAAGGACCCTGCTCTGTCTTTCTCCACTAAGCAAACATTGACCATAATTTATGCTCATAGAGGTGCACATAGTTTAATTGATGATAATGGTCCCTTTGTCCCCATCACAGATAACCCCGACTTTCCACCGGGTTGTTGCTTCAACATGCTTCTGGGTGGTACGAAAAGGGACCCACTACGGATATATCATGTGGTCGCTAATGGAAAATTGAGGGCAGTTGACACCATCCTGGGGGATAAGCCTCCTTCGGTTAGTTCACATTTTCAATACGCTCAACTGTCGTCCTTCTTTCATAAACTTAAACATACCCTGGACTGTCAACGCCCACTTACGACTTTTGAATAGCTAGTGCATTCGAAGTCGGGAACACGACACTCATTATCAGTTTTATATAAACTTCTAATATCCTCCCACGCCATAAATCTCCCATCCTTCTGCCATCAATGGGAATTAGAGTTAGGGTGTACTTTTATTGTATCACAGTGGGAACGTTGTTTTCAACTTACACATCGAGCAGTAATGGACTCTAGACACCAAGAAATGTGCTACAAGATTTTTTCCAGGTGGTATAGGGTGCCAACGATCCTTCATAAATGGTTTCCAGCAGTTCCAAACACTTGATGGAGCTGTGGGAAACATGTGGGTTCCATGGTGCACATCTGGTGGGACTGCCCGTTAATTCAAAACTTTTGGATGTCTGTCCGGAGAATTATCAAACTAATCACTGATGTCTCGGTTCCTGACTCTCCAGAGGCCATTCTACTCTTTATGTTTGACTTCCCAGTTACTAAATATAAAAAATCTATTCTTAGACACTTGCTTCAGGCTGCCAAAACAGTTATTCCTAAGAGGTGGAAATCTTCTATTCCCCCTTCTACTGAAGATTGGTACAATGAAAGCTATTCTATATGTAGAATGGAGGAATTGGTGGCCCACACCCCTACTCAGCTACTTCGATTTAATAAAACATGATTCTACTGGTTCACGTTCAAGTCTTCCGACTCTTATCTGCTATCCTAAGGGCGGGACCCTTGGGACTGGAGAGTGCTCTTCGCGTTGTATGGGGTCTGCTTGAATTCTTTCTTTTGGCCAAAGGCCGCTCTTAGGTACTGGAACTGGTTGCTGTCATCTTTTGGACAAGGCTGCGAACTATGTGTATCCTATGTGTTATACTGCTAGTCTTTTCTTCGTATTTGTCGTCTGTTGTCGGTACCCCCCCTTCCGTGTCTGTTTTGTCTGTTTGTTGTCTACTTTGGGCCTCAATTGCTTTTCAGTAGGAGTTTATTTGAGGTCTGCGCACTTATTATACATACTGTAGTTTAATTTTTTGGTTTTCAACTTGCATACCTTACTATTGGTAGTGATAGTGCTGGGCTGTCTTATGGACACCTTAAGCGCATTGCAATTTACAGTTATGTAATTGTTTCTTATATGCTTTGTATGGTTTTTCATATGCTTTGTACTGCATGGTCTTTGCTATATATTGCATGTATATGCCTTGTTTTACATTTTCTACTTTAATAAACCTTTTTCAGAATAAAAAAAAAAAGATTCTATTGACAAAATCCTTAAAAAAAACATATTTTTAGCGAAAAAAAAACACGAATTGCACAAAAAGCGTTAGTGGCCAAACCATGATAATTTTATTAGGAATGGTCTTAACATCGGACACTTGTATGCAAATTTGATGAGGTATAACCTTTAATAACACCCAGTATAGGTGAGACTTGGGTCTCTGGGTGGGTTTTTCGCGGCAAAAAACGTCCAGCGTGTTAAATAGACTCCTGTAGTAAATTTTCTGCCCGGCTCTGGCGTTTTTTATAACATGTTGCAAAAGACGACCAGTAAAAAAAAACAGAAGAAAAAAGAAGCTCAGTGGAAACGGCAGGAGCTTTTTACAATAGAGTCTATGGTAGATGTTTTCAGTCGTTTTTTCAGTGTTTTTAGAAAACAAAAAACGCTGACAAAACTGACATTTTTCTGTGCAGTGTAGACATAGCCTTACAGTAAAAAATCCCTTTCAATGTTTATGTAGAAACTTTCTTTCCTCTAGATGTAGAGGATGCCCCCTTGTTCTAGATACAGTCCTGGCTATAAATAGGTCTTGGGAGAGATTTCTATATTGACCTTTAATATATTTAAATATATTTATTATGTCCCCCTGAAGCCATCTGTTCTCTAAACTAAACATATTAAGACACTCCCAAGAAGGGAGGAAAGGAGATGTAGCAAAAGGGAGGGGGATGGGAGATACAAATGGCGGGGATAGGAAAATAGAAAAAAAGAAAAAGGCACTTTCTTATGTAGTATAATGAAAACATAAAAATGGGAGACATATATTTTTCAGTCTCTCACCTTGTTTCATTTCACATGAGACCAGTGCAACTCAGTTTTTAGCATGTAGATACTTTCTGTGCAGCCACTTCTCAATCCAGGGATGCCTTGTCGAAAGGCTATCAGTATGAACAAGGAATTTTCAGCACTCGTGCTCGGGGTAAATTAGGAAAAGTTGACGCGTTTCAGGCAGTTAGATGGCCCTTATGACTAAGGGCCATCTAACTGCCTGAAACGCGTCAACAAGATGTAGTGTTTCTGTGATTTTAAAACCTTTTTACTCTTGTCCAATAAAGTGCGTTTTTTCAACTCACCAACTTTTCCTAATTTACCCGAGCACGAGTGCTGAAAATTCCTTGTTCATACTTCTGCTTTGGATCCCGCAGTCGGATACCAACCTTTCTTCAGTGCACCGTGTGTGGAAGGGGAGCAATCAGATCCTATATGGACTTCAAATGCCGGTGAGCGTTTTCTGTTTTCTTTTTATTGAAAGGCTATCAGGACAAACTTCAGATGAAACGCACACGAAGAAATTGAGACTATCCAATAAAGGAAAAGTCAGGGCGCAAAAAGGAAACTAATAGTTGTAATATAGTAACACTGGACTTGAATAAAAATAATAAAAACACTCTTCTTAATTTAAGAGAAGTCCTTTGTATTCACCTATTTATCAAGATAGTTACATAGTTTGTAAGGCCGAAAAAAGACAAGACATCCATCCAGTTCAGCCTGTTGTGCAGAATTCTAGTCACTATAACTTGTTATATTATGAAAATATTAGAAATGCATCCAAACCCTTTTTGAACTCTGTTATTGAATTCACCATGACAATTTCCTCTGGCAGAGAGTTCCACAGTCTCACTGCTCTTACAGTAAAGAATCCCATTCTATGTTTATGTAGAAACTTTCTTTCCTCAAGACGTAGAGGATGCCCGCGTGGTCCCGATACAGTCCTGGGTATAAATAAATCTGGGGAGAGCTCTCTATATTGGCCCTTACTATATTTAAACATATTTATTATGTCCCCCCGAAGATGCATGACATACGTTTATAATACAAACATTTAAATAGGTGAACACGTCACAAGACTTTTAAAATACCAAACAGACTACACATTTCGTGAACTCCGTGCTTCACCTACTCCAAGACCCAAATGTAATACAAGGACTGATATCTTTGCAACTCTTTTGAGCAACGAATGTGTAGTGAAAATAATTGCTTCTCAAGCAGTCCCCTCACATGTACTGTGGAACTAGAGAATATGAATTAGAAGACACATTTGACTATCTTTCGCGGCACAGAATGTCCTCTGAGTGCTTCAATGATTTATAACACTTGTCACCGAAACTTTATGATCCATTCATTCCTAGACAAAATGATCTTCCAAAGATATAAAAAACTGAGCTCTGTCATCTTTTAATACAAGTGCTGGATAAACACGGTAAAGCAAAAAAGCCCTCAAAATTATGTAATCCGTGCGGAAACCAAGACAGGTCTAATCAATGTTTTTATGGGTTTAATTAAAGAAAGTGCTCGTTCTCTGCATAAAACATATAGCTGACACCCGCTCGCTATGCTAATTAGTGAAAGTGTCTGTATCAACTTATCTTATAGCAGGAATCAAACGTATATATGTTCTTGTAAAATGTATATCTGTTCTGTAATTCACAATGAATGTTTGATGCTGCACTTTTCTTGGGTGCTGCATTAACACTGCTACATGCGGCCTTCAGTCAATCATGACACCCCGTGAAGAACCAAAGAGGGGCTGCAGACTTATAAGAAGAGCCTGCCAAGTTAGGCAGTTAGTTCAGTTGTAAGTTGTTTTAGGATAAGAAGTTTCAGTTACAACATAAAGGGGTCACCTGCCCATCAGCCGGTGGTGGAGCAGAAGCAGGCAGAGGGGATTTACACTCAGCCTCCAGAACAAGGAGAGAGACCACACTGAAGGTAAGTGTCATAGAGGAGTAAAGTACATAATCTGCTAGTCCTGTGTAACCAGTCTCCAGTCCCATGAATTCTAGGAGAGTGGGGAACCCTGGGGACTGGGTAAATGCACTAATTGTTAGGCATGGAAGTGCAGACAGGCAATCCCTAATTAACTGTGTTAGAATTGCTGTAGATGTATTTCCAAATGCATTGATGTTCTGATTTTGCTTCCTTTCAGAGCTAGAGCAGTTCTTATCACCTGCTTGTGTGCACAAGTTTTTCTAGGTTACTAACCAGCTCTCTCTGCTCTAACAGGCTCTTGAGCCCTGCAATGGTGATGTGACTCCTTGCTGTTTCTTATCAGCAGCACGGGAGCTTCTTTAAGTTTTTTTGTTGATAAGCTTTAACCCTTAAAGGGGTTTTGCCACAATCTCATTTCATACCTCCTGCATCCAGCTCTTCAGCTCTGTGTGCTCAGAAGGAGGCGTGTGTGATTTGTTTGAATTGCATATCATGTGACCCAGCAGGATGACATCACCAGGCCTTTCCTCTCTAGTCAAAGAAAGATCTGTTTATATAAAGTATTGTGAGTAGCTCAGAGGTAAAATTTTGTCCTAGGTTGAAATTCCTGCATGAACCAAACCTGTATTTTTTTTTCTCTTTATCAATGCACAGACCTTATTGAGGTTTCTTTTTTATTTATATGCACTGTTTGACTAATTACTAAGGAGTACAGAGGACGGGAGTAGAATGACAGCACCTGGGGTTTGAACACTCAGTAGCTGCCGGAGAGGAGAGGGGATGACTGAGCATGTGCGACCAGGACTGAGGAGCTCTCAGCCTTGGTCGTATCCCCTGAAGATCAGCTGTAAACAATGGATCACTAAAGGAACAGCTAAAACAAAAACGGTGCAGAATTAGTATTAATAATGAATGGTGAAAATGTTTGTTATTTTATTTGCAAGCTTCCCACGTCAATTTTACTTCGTGGCAAAATCCCTTTAAGAGCTCTGTAGTCTTCTGCTCTGCTGTTTAGACCCCTTCATCACCAATGTCCTTGTAACAGGTTCAGCTAGGAATAGGAGAGTTAATAAGCCAATCCATGCTGTAGAACCTCCCACAGCCAGATCAGGAAGTGGGAGAATGAAGCTGGTTGTGAAGAGCGAGCTCTGTGAAACAGCATAGTGAGAACACCCATTTAAGAGCCGTAAGTAAAATCTGCCAAGAACCCTAATTGTTGTGTCCCTGTGGTTTTTCCTAATTCCCAGCACACCACTAGAAGCCCAGTTAATCATCATCCCACACACCTCCATTTGTGGTGCCTCTGTAATTGGCACCTTACAGAGCAATCAGTAATATATGGTCTCTGGCTAAAGGGAAGTGTCTTGTGCAAGAAAACCCTTCTCCACCTCTACATGAGTCAACCCCTTTGAGATTCAAACTTTTTTAATATTGAACTGCATGATATAAAAATAAACCTAATCTGTTATTACTATTTTACCCCCCAAAAAATAATAAAATTGGTACCCTAACAAAAGTACCAATCATTTCTTTTGCATAAAACATACTCTATGAGTTGCACATATCCACATCCACATACAATCTGGAAAGAACTGCCCTGTGTACATATAAAGTAACAAGTAGCACCATTTAGGTGAAATACGGTCCATTTAAAAAACAAATTTGCTTGTGCCTACTGACTTGTAATTTCTTCATTTAAATTAATTTATGCAAATATAATTAACTGGATAAACATAAGCCATCACAGGTTGTGAGGCCAATAGATTCATTATTCATTCATGATACTCTATTTAGAGCCTGAAAACAATATCCTGCAAGAGAGAACTGTCTGTCACAGATTTTGGGACTAAGCTCTTGGCAGACAGATGTGCCAGAATATATTTTTGGCTCAGATACACGCTTTAAAAAAAAAAAAATAAATAACAGCCAGTGGTAAAATAAATAGATAATTCTGAATCCAGCTTATTAAATGACTGTTTTAATTATTTTAGAAAAATACATTAATTTTAATACAGGACATAAATAAGTACTGGGAACTGGATCAGGGCCAGGTACACGCAAAGTAATGTTCTCATATGATGTGCCAATTGTGCTGACTTCCTTAAGCCACAGAACAGTCATATGTAAATAAATTAGAGTGGGTGAACCTATTTCGTTTGTGATTCTGGGAGGAGGGGGAGTCGTCCTTGTGCCAGGTTCCAAATTATGCCAAGTTTTAGAAAAAAAAGGACTGCATCTGTCTTACAAGAATACAGTGTTTATTGAATAAAATAATAATAATTATGATTATTATGATTATGATGATTATAATTATTATTAATAATAATAATATACTAAATGATAATGATATCTATCTCTATAGATAAATAGATATATAGAGATGGCTTGATGTAATGATGTCATTGTGACTGCCTGTACTAGGCCATAAGCCTTTGGAATAAGGACAAGACACCAAAAGTGGCGTCCCAGAGCAGGCGCCGTGATGATGTCATACCGCTCATATCCTATATACCTATCCACCTACCTACTGGGGGCCCTACTTACCTACCTACCTACAGTGGGTGCTATATACCTACTTACTGCCTACCTACTTACTGGGGGATTCTATTTACTTTCCTACAACTGGTGGACCCTGTATACCTACCTATCTACTGTGGGGACCATACAGGTCAAACCTAACTACTGGGAAGCCCAATATACCTACCTATCTACTGGAGGCCCTATATATCTTCTTACTGTTGGGCTCATATATACCAACCTATCTACTGTGGGACCCAATATACCTACCGACCGAGGGGACTCTATATACCTACCTACTAGGGAGTTTATTTATCTACTAAAGGGGCCTATAAAGCTACATAATGGGGGACTATAAACCTCATATCTACTAAAGGGACCTATATATTTACCTACCTACTGAGGGAACCTATATAACTACCTATCTACTGAGGTGGCCTATGTACTTGAATATCTACCTATATACCTACTAAGTGGCTACCTTATGGGGGACTATATACCTCATTACCTAATGAGTGGATCTATAAACCTACTAAGGTGGCCTATATACCTTCTGAGAGGACCTATTTACATAACTACTGCGGGAGGCCTATATACTTACCTACCTACTGAGGGGCTCATATAGCTAGCTAAGTAGGGCCTACCTATGTACCTGTCTATATAATGAGGGCTTACCTACTTAATGAAGGCTTACATACCTATATACTTAATAAGAGGCTTAACTATCTTATGGGAGATTACACACCTATCTACCAAAGGGGGACTTTCCTTACTTAATAGGAAGATTCTGCCTGCTTATCTGAGTTACTAATTTTGAGGGTCCAACCTAATTAAAAAGAGTGTCTACCCATCTGTTTTCCTAACATGGGGGGCTGCCTACTATATGAGATGTGTACCTACTTACTGGTGGCAAAAATGGGGGCTCTATAATTAGCTGAGGGCACGTTCACTGGTTGGGGTACAATAACTGTGTGGGGCACCAAGGGGACATTATTACCATATAGGTAATACATGGGGAGTTTGTACAGAGGTGGGAAGTGGTAGGGAAGTGCTGGAAAAGTCAGGAGTCAACCTGCACATAGAAACGTTCAATGACTTCAATGTTTACTTTCTGTGCAGAAACCGAGCAATAGAATGAACATGTTTTAAGTTTCTCGGACTGTTGGCGGCCTGAAAAACCATCCGGCAGAAAATCTGTTCAGTGGGGACTGCTGAACGGATTTTCTATTAAAGTCTATGGGGGAGCGTTGCATGTTGGTTTTCAGACGGTTTCTAAAACCGCAAACCATCTGAAAAGCCGACCAATGCCCATGCCGTGGGGACAAGCCCTAAATATCACAGTTGCGGTAGCGGGCTCTGTTGTGGCTATCTCTCTGTCTCACTCAGTTTTGGTCATCTGTATTTTAACACTCAGTCCCTCTTTCTACAGCAGATGTTGAGATATGGTAGTGCTACTTACTCAATATGGTAGCACTACTTACTCAGACGACCCAGATATCACAGATGTCACATTTTTGTTGGAGAAGTTCTCTTCTTAGTGCTTGTCCCCAAAGCAAGGGTTATTAGCTGGTTTTTCAGATGGTTTGCGGTTTTACAAACTTTTTGAAAACTGACATGCAACGCTCCCCCATAGACCGTAATAGAAAATCTGTACAGCAGTCCCCACTGCACGGATTTTCCGCCGGACGTTTTCTTACACCGCCTGGTTTTCGGGCAGAACATGAACATATGAATGTGAAGGGGGACGGCTTGAACCCAATAAAAAAAAATGCAGACAAAATCTGCCCCCCTGCGTCACAAAAAGACAAAATACCAGTCAGGAAATCCGACCGGTATTTTGCCAGTGCCGTGTGAACGCACCCTTACTGTTAATACCACTTTCTTTAACTCTAAGGGTATGTTCACACGGGCTACTTTTGGCGCGCATTTTGCCGTGTATACGAGCGGGATGTGCGCTGAAATTACGGTAATCCATAGCTCTCATAGAGAACTATGGATTACACCTCCGATCATATTGTACATGCGGGGAAATAAGTGACATGTCAATTATTCGCAGTGAATACGTGCCGCGAGTAATGAATGTCAATGGGGCCGGCGGGCTGCCAACCCCCGTGCCGTGGGAGTACGCACGTATTAGCGCGAGCTCCCTAAAGACACGATGTAATACGCGCGTACTGTACTCTAAGTGATAGGAATCACATGGCTCAAAAATGAGTCTCACAGGTCAGGGCTAGCCCCACCAGCCTCTCTCTGTCTACTCAATTAACTGGCCTCGTTTTTGTTACACAAGTTTGAAATTGAGAATATGAAAATTAATTTTACCTTCCTTATAGGCTTTACAATTTTGGTGCAATAACACACACACACATTTTACTGTAATTTTAACCAAATTATGCAAAAAGAAGCTGAAAACTATCTGCTGCCATAAAGCCACATTACTGCCGACATGAGCTTAGATCTGTCAGTGGTTACTCTAGCCCAGCTTCCCTAAATACTTATAACAGATAGGAAGAGGTTAAAATGAGATCCAGCATTAAATCTGAAAATGAATTCCTGCATTAAAATATTCACAATCACCACAATCAGACGCCTGTGATATATTATTAAGATAATGTCTTCTCAGTCATCTTCACATATAACCCAAGCAGTGAGGACCTTCTTCTTGATCTTTAACCTTGCCTTTGCCCCATCCCCCATCTCTTCCTGCCCTTGGTACAGTATTGATCATCTTGATGTATTTGTCTCCTGTTCTCTTAGAGAATATGACTTAATGCTGAGTCTCCGCTTCCTGCTGAATGAGCAGCATATTCCCAGCGCTGCAGTAACCGTGCCCTTCATGTTTCCCGTGCACCCACATCCTGGTGGTCTTCCACATAGAAACTGATAGTATTCATTTCCATGGTCTTGTCGTAGCTCACGCCATGCAATCTCTGGTTTCTGAGTGTGAATTCTCAATTCAGATGAATTTTCTTACTTGAAGTCGTTTCATTGAGTGCTGACACTTAAAGCACTTTTTCAGTACTTAAACATTGATGACATATTCTGAGGATTAGTTCAGTCAGGTCCAACTCTTGTGATCTCCGCTGACCAGCAGAATAAAGAAATTATGAAGCATCCATGGAGGAGTCTGTGCCTTGTAATGCAACTCAGACCTATTTACCTCACTTGACAAGGACTGAGCTGCAGCACCAGGCACTTCTAGCAGTATGGACAAGACACCGGGATGAAGAAAACCACCTTTGTTTTCTTGATGTGTAAGGATCTGGGATCAGAACCTGATGGGTCAAATACTGATGGCTTATCCTAAGTCATCAATATAAAATCCTGGATAATCCTTCTAAATCTGAACCGCCATATTACTGTGTGGACATAGTTAAATGACAAAATTATGTATACTTTCAGCTACCACTAGGGGGAACTTATTAGTTAACTGCATACAGAAAGTTTTTTTTTTCACCACAAAGTAAAGTTGATGTAGGACGCTTGGAAATGAAATAATAAACATTTTCATCATTAATGATTATTAAAATTCTGTTCTATTTTTGTTTTAGCTGCTACTTAGTGATCCATAGTGTGCAGCTCGTCTCCAGGGGATACGGAGTGATGAGAGCTCCTCAGCCCCAGCTGCACATGCTCAGACAACACCTCTCCTCTCAAGCAGATACTGTCAGCCTCTTCTCTGGTTAGTTATCACACACTCACTGCTGAGCAAGTGAGCAAGGTGCTGTCATTATACTGTCATTATAAAAGGGGAAACAAAAAACCTCAATCAGATATGTGCACTGAGAAAAAAAAAATCCACATTCAGTTCCTGCAGGTATTTGAATCTAGGACTCCTATGCTGAAAGTCAGTAGTGCTAACCACTCAGCTACAATGTAGCTACTCACAGCTCTTTACATAAACAGACCTTTGCTTGAAATATATAAAAATATATACAGGGTTGCTTATGTTTTTTGCTGCATGTCTGTGCATGGAATAACAATCTCTTACAGCAAACATTAGGTAAACCAACTCATCGCAGTGTGGCATATGCCAAAAGATCACTCTTTTACCCTCTATATTAAGTAAATCGGCTTTAAGGCTTACACCATAGTGGCAAAACATAATTTGAACACACTTTTGGATTCATTAGGGTTGAAATGATGCCACCTCTCCCCAACTTTTGAATGCTTTAGTGCTATATGGACAGACTGTAAATCTGCTAAAATGTCCCTTCTTGTCAGAAAACTGAGTGAGTGAATGAATTGAATTCTTAGGCCATGTCCCAACGGCATGGGTTTTCGGCCGGTTTTCAGCCGGTTTGCGGTTTTTCAGACCGCCTGAAAAACCGGCCGAAAATGAGCACAATTGTGCTCTATGGAAAACCCGTGCAGCCGTCCCCACTGCATGGGTTTTCCGCCCGGCGGTTTTGCCGGCGGCAAAACATCGAGCAAGCACCATATTCCTTCCGGTTTTCGGACGGAATATGTGCTGCTCAATGAGAGGGGGGCGGGCTGTTCTCCGCTCATCGCGGTATTTGTCCTGTGCCGTGTATAGAGTTCATCCTCACGGCACTAGTTTTCAGTCTGATTTACAGACGATTTTCGGATTTCAAAACCGTCTGTAAAGCAACTGTCAACCTTTTACATTGACTTAAAAAATCCGAGCGGCAGTCCCTACTGCATGGATTTTGACACCGCCAGCATTCCTAAAAGCTTAGAACATGAGCATGTGGGTATGAAGGGGGGCGGCTTGAATCCACAAACCGCGGACAAAAGTCGTCCCCCTACGTGCCAAAAAATTATGTTTTATATCTATTCTTAGATATATTTATTCATAGACATATGTAGAGTACTGTTGTCTATAGACATAGCAGAGCTAGGCATATCCATGCATTAAAGCTGAACTTGTCATTTGGCATTGTGTTCGGATAATACCTACGGTTTTACATAGGACTGCAGGTAAACCTACTGCATTATTTTACCTCGATAACAAGTAAGAAACACAGATCTGCTATATTTGCATTTGTTTAGTATTGACTACAACATTTACTATACACAGCTCCTGGGTATTGGAACACTATGTAATTATCTTGTATAATCAGGGAGTCTGGCAGCCGGTAACATAGTTGTGTCGTGTGAGGTCATGGCAGGATGATACACAGAGACGTGGCCATAAGCAGACTCTCATGTAGTATGTGTAGAATCAATGAAACGGCTCAGTGTAGTGGTAGATTTAGCTGTCAGATGTAAATCTTATGTGACTACTGATCTCTTAATCTTTTAAAAACACGGATCCTTAAAGGGAATGTGTCATCAAAAAATGAGTCATTGGTTAAGTCCCATTTTTATGTTAAACACATTTTTTAGGAATTTTTGGTTGTTTTTTTTAACATTTTTCATATCACTTTCAATATTTTTTAATAATTCTTAAGTCTTGCAGTTTTCACGTTGGCCACTAGGCCTTATTTGCACTGCTTTAAACAGCAGCCAAGGAGGAGATGTTTTCTACAGTTGAAGCTTACATGCAACTATAGGAGGGCTTAAGACTGACTCCGTCCCATTTCAACTTCTATAGTGAAGGTAGTTTTCTAGTCTATGACCTGGAAAAGAAGTTGTCACTGTGCGAAGGGAGGTTGAAACTAGGTGAACTGTGACATCTCACTTCTTGTGGAAAAAACTAGATGGATCCTGTGTTATCTAATTCACACCTGGGTGTTGTTTCCTTTCAGTGTGAATCCCTTTTACTGTGACTGATATAATGAGGCATGTGATAATGAGAATAATCTTTCTTTGCAGAACAGGAAGTGTCAGTATTATTGGGCTTAGTGGCCAAAGTGAAAACTGCAGGACTTAAGAATTTTTAAACAATATTGAAAGTGATATGGAAAATTAGAAAAAAAAACAACCTAAAATTCCAAAAAAATCTGCTTAACATAAAAACATGAGTTAAACAATAAATCATTTTGGATGACACATTCCCTTTAAAGGAACTGTCCACATTGGACAATCCCTACTTGGTAGACAATAAGTTGATCACACAGTGTTCTTGGCAGTATGTGTCCGTTGAAGTCAATGAGCTGTGTAATACAGGACTGGTCCTCCAAAGAAGGAGACACTCTTTACAACCACTTTCTGCTTTGTCCAAGAGATAAAGATCCTTAAAGGGGTTGTTTTACTACAGGGATTGCTGCTTTTTATGTTAAAGATCTTGCAAAAACAAGTCACTTTGCAATATGTGTCTATTAACAATATCCTACTTATTCTGAGATATTTCCTCTTGTATGAGCTGTATCAGCTCCTCAGGTTGCTATAGCTGCAGACCTGCTTGATCTCTGCTGATAGGCTGTCAGCACTGGTTGCTATAGCTACAGACCTGGCTTCTACTGCAGCCTAGTAGAAACCAGTAAACACGCCCCTGAATTCTAAATGAAACCAAGAAACCAGGACTGAGGTAAGATGAATGAATGTAGTGAGATAACCACTTTAATAGAGGACGGCATCTATGAACCTAGATTTTTATAATAGTCATATGACAATAGGTTTTCTCAGCTGAAGAACCCCTTGCGCTTGGTATTCATCTACATTTGAAGAATAAGAGTGCGGTCAAATATTATGGCATTCAAAAACTACACCAATACCAATGTGTTTTGCCAGTAATATTGCAGTAATTATGGCACAAAATATGTCCCTACTGGACTCACATGCAGGCCAGGCTTCCTCAACACGGCAGAGCCGCCATATACGATGGTGCCCTAAAACAACTAATCAGTATGTATCCTGACTCATCAGACCTTATAAATTGGGTATCAATGTAGATTCAAACAATAGGGAAACAGAAACAGCTACATATAGAAGCATTTTTTCAAACAATTCCAATGGAATATCTGCTATATTTCACATTACTCAAACACTGGGATAGCCTCTAAGCCTCGTTAATTGTAGAACAACCGACCATATTACAGCTAGATTCTATCAGATTCTATTCACAAGTTGTAGTTAAATAGTGGGCTTTGCTGAGATTTTCATTAATCGATGGCAAATGTAGTAATAGCATTTGTGATACGACCACAACATGTGATCGCCTCTAAAGTTACATGTGACACATGGGCATAACTATAGCAGGAGCAGCCATGGCAGCTGCAGCTACAGTCAGGTGTAAAAACATTGTACCATTTTGTGCATGATGAGGGTTTTTCTGCTACCTGCCTATGTGGACTCTGATATATAGCACTATATTTATAGCTTTAATTATTTATAACTGTACTACTCATGTTCTTATTCATTAGCTGTTGGGGCCCTCTTTGCTTCTGCCATAGGACCCTATGTATACTAGTTATGCCCCTCTGATAAAATCAAGGTGAGTGGAAATAAAAAGAACAATCCTATGACATGCGCAAACACATGAGATTGAATAGAGAGGCACCTAGAATATTCAAATCATTTCAACAGAGGTAAAACATTGGGGAAGAGGGTCAAAACACATATAGTCAAAAATTCAGTGCCAAATGAGTAAATAATCATTACTAGGGTGAAACTATAAGCACTAATACAGGGGCCCCGCTGTTTGAGAGTTTTTGCTTCATAAGAAGATGATAGATATATGGTAGCTGGGGGACACTGTTTTAGATTTTGCATTGGGGCCCAGGATTTTTAAAAGGGGTTGTCCATGTAATAAAAACTTAATATTGAGGCCCCTTTAAAACAAAAATACTTATACTCAGTGTAGGACTGGGGTGCCTAGGGCAAACAGGTGGAGTTGGGTTTAGGGGCCCAACAGTTGAGCTGTTTTTTGGCATACCAGTGGAGTTTATTTTAGGGGCCCACCCACAAGCTACTGTAAATGACTGTACCTGCCTCCTATACTCTGCCACTTGCTTTTTGACTCTCTTTCTATGATTTTTGACTCTTCTAAAGGATGTATTTGCAGATAAAAAAACAACTTCAGGTCTACCGAGGGTTTCCCCTATTCTCCTATGGACCAGTCCAAGCCTGCTTATACTCACCTTCCCCCAGTCCCCTTTTCCAGTGCTGACTTTCCTCGGTCTTCTTTTGCATTCTTTCAAATTATTATAGGCTTGCACACTGATTGCGGTTTGGCAGCGGCATAGGCAGGTCCCCACCTGCTAAATGCCCATATATCGTTTCACAATTATGCCGTCTGCTCACAGGATATCTTTATCCAATAATATTTATTTAATATCTATTTAAGCAGTAACACTTGGAGTGTAATATTGCAACTTTCTTTCAAAGACAAAAGTCTAAATGACACATGTTTCAAAAACCTGCAATCCACGATAAAGTCCTGAGTGTCGGATCCCGAGTCCAGACGAAGTCATACGGACACCGGTATCTCGTGCTCTCGGTACCTCAATGTCTCTCAATGCTATACGGAGCTGACCTGCACAGAGTGACCTTTCCAACAGCTGCTGTTTTTGTTCGTCCACGTACTTCACACGTGGTCAAGCGACGTTTCGGGGGTCACGCCCCTTTCTCGAGCGTGAAACTTCTTTTGCATTCTGCCATTTCCATATGGGCACATCACCACTGCAACAGCTGATTGGCTGCAGCAGTCACATGCCTCTCATTTCCATCACCATTCAGATGTAAACGGTTCTGATTGGTGATGCACGTAAATGCACGTTATCACTGCAGTCAATCAGAGGTTGCAGCGGTGACGTGACTGTTCGGAAGTGGCAGAGTGTAAAAAAAAGTCAAGGGAGTTGCAATATTGGAACTAGGACTGGAGGAAGGGGGGAGTATAATTTTTTTTTTTTCGGTTCAATGGGGCCCTGGAATAAAATACACATTTTTTAGGGCATGGACAACCCCTTTAAGTTACTATATGCCTCTAAGGGGCAGCTTACACAGCACAGGACAAATACCGGTCAGTTTATCTGTTTTTGGGCCATGCACGTGGCTGCTGGAGGGGGTGGGGGGCGGCTTTTCTCTGCGGTTTGCGGAGAAAAGCCCTCCCCCTTCACATAGAAATGTTCATATTCTGTCCATAAACCGGACGGAAGAATGAACATGTTCTATGTTTTATTGGACTGCAGATGGTCTGAAAAACCACCGGGCGGAAAATGGATTTTCTATTAGGGTCCGTGTAAAAGTTTTTCAGCTAGTCTGCAGCCGGTTTTTCAAAACCGAGAACTGGCTGAAAAACCGTGTCGTGGGAACAAGCCCTAAGAATAAAACCCATTAATAATATACAGTACAAAATCACTTACTCAGCAAGATTAAATCTCTGACAGGACAAATTACTGACTTCTTTACTCAAAAGTGAGAGCTTATCTGGGTTGAGAATTTTTCTTGCTCTATCACTATGTACTATGTCAGCCGGCAAATGTCCCTGAGCATTTTCTTCTCTTACAGCTGTTCCAGGAAGAAGCTGAATTACGGCAGCCATTTGTCACATTTATGGAGCTATCATCTGGTCACAGAGTCATTTGGCCTCTATGAAAGCACATAATGTAGTCTATCCCCCCTCTCCGCCCTCCCCACCCTCTGTAGATCTTTACATTCACTACAATACTTATACAGTTGCCTCAGTAAAGACTGAGCAATGTTAGTTTATACTATGTACTGAATCTCTTGTAGATATTGTTTAATTGAGTTTCTATTCTTCTCAATGTGATATTTTCAGCGCTCACAACTTGTTGGATGGTCAAAGAAGAACACTTGTGTTTCTTGGAAGAAAGATCTACTTTTTTCATGTTTTTCTATACCTTTCATGTTTTTTAGTTATTTTCCATTTACAATTACAATAACATTGTCCAAATAGACATTTTTTATGGCCCAAATTGCAACAAATTATTAAATAATGTATAAAAAGTAGCCTAATATGCAGTTAGGAACCAGAAAGATGCATTTTGGGGGAAATATAACAAGTTTATTTATCAAGTCAAAAAGAGGGATATTTATGAGGGATTTTGGTCAAAATAGGGACAGTCTCTCCAAAAGAGGGACACTTGGGAGCTAGGGCTGTTCTTTCCATTGGGCACACTAGGCAGTAGCCTAGAGGCCCCATGTGATCAGATGTTGGTGACATACTTTGTTCTTTGTATAGTGGTTTTATTTGGTAACTGTATTACTATCATTTAGAGATATCATACATGGATACACTTTTGCAAATACACAGAAATGAACCAGCAGCACTCTGCAGACGCCAAGAGACAGATAGACACTGACTATATGGATTATTGCCAGGGGAATTTATACAGTCTATAGAACATATTAAAATGTGAGGCTCTTAGTGAACATTTTTTATGAAAACTGTGAGGGTCCATCCACCAATGACAAGGTGACTTCCATTTAGATGGGGGCCTGTTCTACACAAAAACTATCACCTCTCTCAATGCCATTCAGGCCTCCATACTTTTTGAGGCATGAGAGTCCATATACTCTGTTCTGATTAAAAACAACTACTGCTTTGGAGCTGACCTGCTGGAGGAATTTGGGTATGATTTGGTGTGCTTGAGGGTGGTTCGAGGTGTATCCTGGTGTGATGTCACATGCTTTCTCCAGGGGCCCATAATGCTGTATGTTTCCTTTTACCCTGTTAAAGGGGTTTTGCCACAAAGTAAAATTGATGTGGAAAGTTTGTAAATTAAATAATAAACATTTTCACCATTCATCATTATTAAAAATTCTGGACCGTTTTTGTCTTAGCTGCTCCTTTAGTGACCCATTGTTTACAGCTCATCTATAGGGGATATGACCAGGGCTGAGAGCTCCTTGCTTCTGGTCGCACATGCTCAGACATCACCTCTCCCCTCAGGCAGCTACTGAGTGTTCAAACCCCGGGTGCTGTCATTCTACTCCCATCCTCTGTGCTCCCTAGTAATTAGTCAAACAGTGCAAATAATTTATAAAGGATACCTCAATCAGGTCTGTGTATTGATAAAGAGAAATAAAATCCACAAGTTTGGTTCCTGTGGGGTTTTGAACCGAGGACTCTTGTGCCTGGAGGCAAAATTTTTACCTCTGAGCAACATTGTAGCTACTCACAGCTTTATACATAAACAGACCTTTCTTTGCTTGCAGAGAGGAAAGATCTGGTGATGTCATCCTGCAGGGTCACATGATATGCAATTCAAACAAATCACACATGTCCCCTTCTGAGCAAACAGAGCTGAAGAGATGCAGGCAGGAGGTATGAAATTAGATGGTGGCAAAACTCCCTTAAACTACAAACCCCAGGCCCTTTGTTGTGCTCTGTCTATCTTGCACCCTACAAACCTCCGGCCCGTTGCATGCTTCTTGTTTCCTCTATTATGATAAAAACCTTCTGAGGTGTGACTATAGAGGTGTGACTACAAAGGCTGCCCTGATAAAAACACAGGTTCTTTGGTAACCTGATTTCCTAGGTTTCAAACAGAGCTGTTGCCTGTATGTCCAGATGTCTCCAGCTCTCCACACCTATGTTGCCTCCCTACCAAACATTACCGAAGGCTACTTATCGAAAAGGTTCTTCTAGTCTAGATTCCATATAATTGCCTTGTTTATGTGAATATATTAGAGAATTGTCTACTCCATCCATATAGAAATAAATATTATCAATTTTCGCGAGAGAATCTGCGGAGTGCTATGGAATCTTTTGATACTTGCCCCCATAAGGAGACATGCATAAAGGTGTTGCATGTATCACCAACCAAGACTAGCCCAACCAAAACTTTCCTTAGTGATAGCAGCTGGTCACCAGGGATTCTAGGACTAGACCTGTGATATTCAGGCGATTACTGGGGCAGCTGGTTTTACAAAGGGACTATATTCATAAAATAAGGAAATGACTTGAAGCTAAACTAAATTTGTGCAGAACTATTTTTGTACAGTTCAATTAACACATTTCATAAGACAGTCTGCAAGGTTACCTCCTAGTTCTGTGGATATGTGATGAGGGCGAGCTATGTAAATACCTTCTGTTGAGACCTTACTGTGTTTCACATTATATATAATATAAGTATAATCAAGCAAATTGCAAATGTCTAAAAGGATTGTCCAGGATAAGGAGAAATAAGGCTGCTTTTTTTCCAAAAAAAGTTGCCACACTGTCCATAGGTTGCTTACCATACTTCAATTCATTTTAATGAAACAGAGCTGTAATACTCAATACAACCTGATGGCAAGTGTGGTGCTGCTTTGTTGGTTTCTTTTCTAAAGTTTCCTATTTATTTCTATAAAATCCATATTCACGTCCCAGTAGTGTAGGGTAGAGTGCGGAGCTACTTCAACCCTACCTCAATGTTACCAGGGGGGGATAGTGCCAAGGCACATAGAACAGTACAATATTTTATATAGTAAGAGAACATGAACAAGTAGATTTCTATATAGATTTCTACGAATCACTTTTTATGTAAAAGTCTGAACTGTTAGTTAATCCAAACTTTAATTTTCTATACCAATCACATGGCAACTCCACAGATGAGATTTAGGCATCGTAGACATGAGTCCAAAAGACCCAAATCTCTCCCAAAATATAAAACCAAGCATCAGTAATGGGCAAGAAAGGTGCATTATGAGTCCCTATTGAACATGGGATGTATTGTTGGTGCAGAAAGGCGCTGCCAGGGTAAAAATCTGACTCCTGGGATTTTCAGCACATCCCCCTGGGTTTAAACAGTAGAATGGTTTCCAACTAAATGAAAAAAATCCTGCATTGAGAGTGCAGCTCCTGTGGCAGCTGAAATCCTTGTTGATGAGAGGTTCACTGGAAAAATGGTCAGATGTTGAGCTGATAGAAAGGCAACATGTCGACCAAATAGCCACAATGTTCCCAGGGTATGCAGAAAGGTCCTGAACGACAGTCCAGCGAATAATTACACTGAAAGCAATGGTAACAGCTGAAGTATCAAGGCTCCATCTCACATCACTAAGCTTGGACATGAGGCTCGAATTTAATCCTATCGAACTTAGGCGACATAAAGAGTGAAACAAGTGGCCTGGTCGATGATATACGAATTTTCTTCACATTGGGTTGTTAGGTACAGTAATTTAGGCTTCAAACATGAAACTGATCCATCGATACCTTGAATCAAGTTCAAAACAGGTGCAAATGTGTCATGGTAGTCACACGGCTGATTTCAAATGGATTCTCTTCGGACCACTTCGTTCCAATCATTGAAAATCGTTGCAAATCATTTGCAAATAAGTTCACTAAGAATGTGAGCTATTTTCGAACGGCAAAAGGTGGGTACCAACTTTATCAATGGAGTTAGCCTCAATAAATGTGGCCGTATGGTACAAAATTCCCTGAATAGCTATGGGGAAGAGCCGGAGCTGGCAGGGGCACCTAAATAATGTGAAGTACTTTTGTCGCACCCAGAGGATGGCAAGCTCACGACGGACCCTGATACCAGAGGCTGTGGAGTACGGATGTCGCGGAGTCGACATAACTGGCACCAAATCCGCCGCCAAAATCGTATAATAAGTTGACAGTTAGTTTCGAGCAGTTGCAATGAAGCAATGGAATTGGGTCCGGCAGTGCATATTGCTCCCATATCTTCAGCCTCATCACATGAGAGTGTAATTGATACATGGAGCAGGCAAAGCGCTGCCCCAGGGGAAAAGATTCTGCTCCCAGGGCAAACAGATTTCAGCAAAATTTTTCACCTGTATTCAAAGAAGTAGAAGAGTTCAACCATTCATCTAAACTGACTGTGGCTGAGGCAATTCCTTTATACCCTGACATTGTTAGAGATGTTGCCCCTGTGGTCACTGCTTTGCCCCCAATCCGAGTTAGTGTAGAGAGGCCGTTCTCTAGCCTGGAAATAATGAGATCAGATGTGAGGTCATGAATGCAGGATCTGATGGAGGCGATACTGTTTCTCAGAACAAATTCAGAGACTTCACAAATGTTCCTACAGTGTTTTGCATATTTTGCATATAATTTTTTTGTGGCCTAAAGTCATGTCCAATCAATATAGTTGACACTGACAAGCAAAATGGTAACATTGCTTTGAACTTGTGATTTTCAGGCTCCATATCTGACCATCCACTACAGCTTTGTACATGAGGCTACTGTAATTTTATATACCGTATTTTTCAGACTATAAGGCGCACCTAAAAGCCTATGATTTTCTCAGAAATCGAAAGTGCGCCTTATAGTCCGATGCGCCTTATATATGAATCAATTCTTCACTTGGGC
This sequence comes from Phyllomedusa bahiana, assembly GCA_025379985.1. Classification (NCBI taxonomy): domain Eukaryota; kingdom Metazoa; phylum Chordata; class Amphibia; order Anura; family Hylidae; genus Phyllomedusa; species Phyllomedusa bahiana. The sequence goes on from JAODAL010000019.1 coordinate 61,725, forward strand.
TTTGTTCAGAACGTATTTACAGCTAATTTAGTGATACTTATTTGTAACTGATTTGTAACTGATTTCCGATCATAAATACGTTCCGAAATCAGTTACAAATCAGTTGCAAATAAGTGTCACTAAGGCTATTTTCAACGGCTGATTTCAGAACTGATTCACGTCGGATTTCCGATGTAAAAACGTTCCGAAATCAGTTGAAAATCAGTTGCAAATCAGTTGCAAATAAGCTTCACTAAGTGTGACACGTATTTTGCGATACGGCACGGAAATATGTACATGTATTGACTTTTGTTCCAACTTTACAAGTTGGAGTTAGGCCTTGTTCACACGGCTTATTCGCCGACGGATTTGTGAGCCGTATTGAACCACAAATTCCGCCGTGAATAAGGGCTGGGATGGGGTGCGGTGCCGAGCGCGTGCGGGGGCGCTTCATAAATAATGTGCAGTCACTTTCTCCCCCTGCGGCGGAATTCGGCGAGCGGGTAGGAGCGACGGATTCCACTGTTCTCTATGAGAACGTGTGATTAGCGTAATTGCTGCCACGGATTGGCGCCGTACTGAAGCGCAAATCCGGCGCGCAGTACGGCGCCAATACGCGGCAGAATAAGCCGTGTGAACGAGGCCTTATTGTGAAAGTGTTGAATGAAGCTTGGCTTGCGGTCTGAGCTTTGTTTCATTTATGTGCCGCGCCTTATAATCCAGTGCGCCTTATATATGAACCAAGAAGACTTAACAGGCGCTCATTGATAATGCGCCTTATAATCCGGTTGCCCTTATAGTCCGAAAAATACGGTATATTGAACAGTTGCACATTTCAATATAAAATGTTTTTTTTAGTCAGTATCTGCATATCTACAGGCTTTTGCATAGATGATTTCTGGCATATACACAAAACATACTTTACAAGCAGTGTGAACAGAGAGTTAGGGGCTGTTTACATAGCAGAGGAAAATTCGTCCGGTATTCGTCCTGTTTTCGTGCCGGGCACACGGCCGCCGGAGGATGGCTTTTCTCCACGGTTTGTGGAGAAAAACCCTCCCCCTTCACATAGACATGTTCATATTCCATCCGAAAACCGGACGAAGAATGAACATGTCCTATGTTTTTTGGACCGCCGGCAGTCTGAAAAACCGCCGAGCGGAAAAATGGATTTTCCATTAAAGTCCGTGTAAAAGTTTTTCAGCCGGTTTTCAAAACCGAGAAAAACCGTGCCGTGGGGACATGTCCTTAAAGCTGTCCATACAGTACTGTGCAAAAGTTCTAGACAGAAATGTCTAGAAAAAATGATGCAAAGTAAGAATGCTTTCCAAAAAGAAGCATTAATAATTTATTTTTATCAATGAACGGAGTGAACAAAAGAGACATCAACATCCGATCAATATTTGGTGTGACCTTCCTTTATCTCTGGAGTCCTAGTGATGGTGATGAAATGACCACACAGAGCCCTGATCTCATAATCATCCAGTCTGTCTAGGATTTTATGAAGAGACAGAATGATCTGAGCAGCTACATCCACAGATCTGTGCTTAGCCTCCCTGCTGAGTTATGTCAAAAACTGTGTACAGGCGTACCTAGAAGGCAAACGGTGGTCATATCCAAGATTGATTGGAATTGGATTTCTCTTTAGTTCATTCACTTTGCATTTTGTTAATTGATAAAAATAAGCATTCTTGAAAGCATTCTTACTTTGCAACATTTTTTCACACCTGCCTAATACTTTTGCACTGTACAGTATATATAGCAGTGGTGTAGCAACCAGCAAAGCACAGCAAAAGTTCTTGGGGCTTGTAGTTTTACAGGGCAAAAGGAAACAAGGGTATGGCATACGCCTCTGGCTGGGAATCTTTTGGAGCTGGCACAACACACTTGCAAAGTCTCTAGCAAGTCTCCCGGGTGCTTTACAAATACAGTGCTCAGATAGTGCAAGCTCAATGGTGATGCCCACACCATTTACAGCTGCAGTAGGAAGTAATGTACAGCAATACTCTTGTTGTTTTTACCCCCTAAATTCCACGATCAATATTGTCCTTGGCGCCTAAGTGGTTGACAGAGGGAAAAGGCTACTGTTGTCTCCTATGAGCACCAATGCAATGGAATCACATGAGGCTGATGGTTGCCATGGCAGCCAGAGGCCAAATAATGACCATGTGGTCTACCACATATAGGAGCCAATTAAGCACTTCTGGAGACAGGGTCTAATAGGCTGCCTGTCACTATAGTACAAAGTAGTGTAATGCTATGTATTATAGAAGTAATCAATCGATCGCATAGTAAAAAGCAAATAAATGAAAAATGTTTGAACAAATAAAAAAAAACATAATCAAACACAAAACCCCTGATTCCATAATAAAAGACCCTTTACTTTGTGCAAAAGAAGTAACAGTATTAAAATATAATAGTATTACTGATCCTTCACTATGCCTAAGAAGTATTTCATCTCACTGATGTAAAAAATTACACAATAATCACAAACCCCTTTTTGATACCATAAAATTATCATATTATTTAATCCTCACAGTAAAATCTGCAAATAAAATAAATAATTAAATAAAAATATGCGATAATTACATTTTTTTCATCCTGTCTCACAAAAATTGGAATGAAAAGTGAAGAATTACTCTTATGTGCCCCAACATGGTACTAATGAAAAGGTCAACTTATCCTACAAATTAAAAGTCCTCACACACTACAGTATCTCACAAAAAGGAGTACATCCCTCACTTTTCTGTAATATTGCATTTTATGTTTTCAAGGGAAAGCATAAAATACACTTTGATGCAATGTAAAGTAGTCAGTGTACAGCTTGTATAACAGTGTAAATTTGGTGCCCTCAAAATAACTCAACACACAGCCATCAATGTCTAAACTGCTGGCAACAAAAGTGAGTAGTTTCCCTTATTTTCCAGCACTGCCTTAACTCTGTTGGGCATGGAGTTCACCATAGCCTCACAGGTTGCAGCCACTGGGATCCTCTTCCACTCCTTCATGAAGACAACACAGAACTGGTGGATGTTAGAGACCTTGCGCTCCTCCACCTTCCATTTGAGGATGCCCTGCAGATGCTCAATAGGGTTTAGGTATAGGGATGTGTTTGGCCAGTCCAGCACCTTTACCCTTTAATTTCTTTAGCAAGGCAGTGGTCGTCTTGGAAGTGTGTTTGGGATTGTTAACATGTTGGAATAATGCCCTGTGGCCCAGTTTCCAAAGGGAGGTGATCATTCTCTGCTTAGTATGTACATGTTGGCATTCATATAGCTCCCCACAGCCAGCAGCACTCGTGCAGCCCCAAGCCATGACACTCCCACCACCATGCTTGACAGTAGGCAAGGCACACTTGTCTTTGTACTCCTCACTTGGTTGCCGCCTCACAAGCTTGACACCATCTGCAATAAATAAGTTTATCTTGGTCTTATTAGATCACAGAACATGGTTCCAGTAATCCATGTCCTTAGTCTGTTTGTCATTAGCAATCTGTTTTTAGGCTTTCTTGTGTATCTTCTTTAGAATAGGCTTCTTTTTGGGATGACAGCCATACAGACCAATTTGAAGAAATGTGCGGCATGTCAACACTTTAGCACAACAGGCTGAACTGGATGGACGTCTCGTCTTTTTTCGGCCTTACAAACTATGAAACTATGTGGTTTGAGCACTGACTGGGTGACCACTAACTCCTTTAACCTTAGTAGTACGTGCATTCAGCTTCTTTGGTCGACCATGGCGAGGGCTGTTCTAAGTGGAATCTGTCTTGCTAAACCACTATATGAGCTTGGCCACCATCCAGGTCAGTTTCAGGGTGTTACCAATCTTCCTATAGGCTATGCCATCTTCACGTAGAACATTTTTATTTCAGATCCTTTGCCCTAAGGCGCCACGTTAAACTTCCAGAGACCAGTATGAGAGAGTTTGAGAACGATAACACTGAATTTAACTCTCCTGCTCCCCATTCACATCTGAGACCTTGTCATACTAGCAAGTCATGTTACACCATGAAGGGAAAATGGCAAATTGGGCACAATTTGCTCATTTTCATTTACGGGTGTACTGACTTGTTGCCAGCGATGACTTTGAGTTGAGCTATTTTGAGGTCACACCAAATTTACAGTATACAAGCTGTACACTGACTACTCTACATGGTATCAAATTGTCATATCTTCAGTGTTGTCCCATGGAAAGATATAATACAATATTTACACAAATGTGAGGGGTGTACTAACTTTTGTGAGATACTGTATATAAACAGAGAAGTAAAACATTGTGGCTCTTGGGAAATCATGACATAAAAGCATGATTAATTTAATTGGTATTTATGACCCTTGATGTAAGGTTGAGTGTGTACAAAGAGCTGTAGCCTGAAAAGTGTGGGAGTGGTCTATAAAAAGAGGCAGCAAACCCTTGCTATAGCACTGATATGGAGGTTGAACATGCACAATAAACGTGTCTAGGATGGTCGCTGGTCTAATTGTATTTCTGTTTTCCTTGACCTCCCATAAACAAGGACTATTTGCGTGTCTCAGGTAGTGCTGTGGAGTCGGCAAGCCGAAGCCCCGACTCCTGACTCCGACTCCTGACTTCCTCATACATGGCGCACGTTTAAGTGATCATCATCTTTCCACCACCCAACTCTACCCTTGCCCCTGATCTCTCTATCTCAGTCAACGGCTATACACTCTCACCTGTTCCGCAAGTCCGCTGCCTTGGGGTAATCCTCGACTCTGCTCTATCTTTCAAACCACACATCCAAGCCCTCACCTCTGCCTGCCGCCTCCACCTGAAAAATATCTCTTGCATCCGTTCGTTCCTCAACTTCGACACTACAAAAATGCTGGTCCATGCCCTTGTCATCTCCCGCCTAGACTACTGCAACATCCTTCTCTGTGGCCTCCCGTCTAGCATTCTTGCTCCCCTTCAAACAATTCTCAACTCTGCTGCCCGTCTTATCCACCTCTCTCCCCGCTACTCCTCTGCCTCTCTCCTCTGTCAATCTCTTCACTGGCTCCCCGTTGCCCAGCGAATTCATTTCAAGTTGCTAACCCTGACCTACAAGGCTCTCCATGACCTCTCCCCTCCTTACATCTCTGCCCTAATTTCCAAATATCTCCCCTCACGCAATCTCCGCTCCTCACAGGACCTTCTTCTCTGTTCTCCTCTTATCAGCTCCTCACATAACCGTCTCCAAGACTTCCCTCGTGCTTCCCCCACACTCTGGAACTCACTGCCCCAACACATCAGACTCTCCTCCACTTTCACCAGCTTCAAAAGCAACCTGAAAACCCATTACTTCAGGATTGCCTATAACCTACAATAACCCTGCTGTCACTACACCCTCCACAAACATGTCTGCCCCTACCTTCTGTCTCTTTCCCCCTCCTTGTAGATTGTAAGCCCTTGCGGGTAGGGTCCTCTCTCCCTATGTCATGCCAATGGTCATTATCCCTTATCACTGTACTCGTTTGACTTATGTTATGTATGTAACCCCCTCGAAGGTACAGCGCCCTGGAACTAATGGCGCTTTAAAATAACTAATAAAAATAATAATAATAATAATAATAATAATAAGTGATAACTTTACTGTAGTAAAATGGTAACATCAGGCTGTTAATCACCTTATGATACAATAATCAAGCTATTTAGGTAGAACAGACACTGACAGGCAAAAGGGTAACAATGTTTTGATCTTTTGAACACTTGTGGGTAGAGTTGAAGAAAATTCTGTATTTGTATCCAAGTCCAGTCTGCACCAACATTGGGAATGTGTAGAAGAGACCTGGGATCAGATTTTGGTCAAGATGTGCTTGAATCTGATCCAGAGCCCAGAAGGATTCAGGCAGAGCTGAAAACCAAAGGTGGATTTCCCAAATACTAACAAAATAATACAAATTAACACTTTGATTTTTAGGAGCAAAACTGTAACTAAGCAGATGCTAAATACTTGCAAGTCAAATTTGAGTATAAGATCGGTAAGATGACTGTACCGTACACTCTGCACTCTGGTGAACTCCATGCCCAACAGAGTTAAGGTAGTGCTGGAAAATAAGGGAAACTACTCACTTTTGTTGCCAGCAGTTTAGACATTGAAGGCTGTGTGCTGAGTTATTTTGAGGACCCACCAAATTTACACTGTTATACAAGCTGTACACTGACTACTTTACATTGCATCAAAGTGCATTTTATGCTTTCCCTTGAAAACATAAAATGCAATATTTACAGAAAAGTGAGGGGTGTACTCCTTTTTGTGAGATACTGTAGTGTGTGAGGACTTTTAATTTGTAGGATAAGTTGACCTTTTCATTAGTACCATGTTGGGGCACATAAGAGTAATTCTTCACTTTTCATTCCAATTTTTGAGACAGGATGAAAAAAATGTAATTATCGCATATTTTTATTTAATTATTTATTTTATTTGCAGATTTTACTGTGAGTATTAAATAATATGATAATTTTAAGGTATCAAAAAGGGGTTTGTGATTATTGTGTAATTTTTTACATCAGTGGATGAAATACTTCTTAGGCATAGTGAAGGAGCAGTAATACTATTATATTTTAATACTGTTACTTCTTTTGCACAAAGTAAAGGGTCTTTTATTATGGAACCAGGGGTTTTGTGTTTGATTATGTTTTTTTTTTATTTGTTCAAACATTTTTAATTTATTTGCTTTTGACTATGCGATCGATTGATTACTTCTATAATACATAGCATTACACTACTTTGTACTATAGTGACAGGCAGCCTATTAGACCCTGTCTTCAGAAGGGCTTAATTGGCTCCTATATGTGGTAGACCACATGGTCATTATTTGGCCTCTGGCTGCCATGGCAACCATCAGCCTCATGTGATTCCTTGCATTGGTGCTCATAGGAGACAACAGTAAGCCTTTTCCCTCTGTCAACCACTTAGGTGCCAAGGACAATATTGATCGTGGAATTTAGGGGGTAAAAACAACAAGAGTCTTGCTGTACATTACTGCCTACTGCAGCTGTAAATGGTGTGGGCATCACCATTGAGCTTGCACTAATCTGAGCACTGTATTTGTAAAGCACTCGGGAGACTTGCTAGAGACTTTGCAAGTGTGTTGTGCCAGCTCCAAAAGATTCCCAGCCAGAGGCGTATGCCATAGCCTTGTTTCCTTTTGCCCTGTAAAACTACAAGCCCCAAGAACCTTTGCTGTGCTTTGCTGTTGCTACACCACTGCTATATATACTGTACTGTGCAAAGTATTAGGCAGGTGTGAAAAAATGTTGCAAAGTAAGAATGCTTTCAAGAATGCTTATTTTTATCAATTAACAAAATGCAAAGTGAATGAACTAAAGAGAAATCCAATTCCAATCAATCTTGGATATGACCACCGTTTGCCTTCTAGGTACGCCTGTACACAGTTTTTGACATAACTCAGCAGGAGGCTAAAGCACAGATCTGTGGATGTAGCTGCTCAGATCTTTCTGTCTCTTCATAAAATCCTAGACAGACTGGATGATTATGAGATCAGGGCTCTGGTGGTCATTTCATCACCATCACTAGGACCCAGAGATAAAGAAGGTCACACCAAAATTGATCGGATGTTGATGCTCTTTGTTCACTCCGTTCATTGATAAAAATAAATTATTAATGCGTCTTTTTGGAAAGCATTCTTACTTTGCATCATTTTATCTAGACATTTCTGTCTAGAACTTTTGCACAGTACTGTATGGACAGCTTTAAGGACATATCCCCACGACACGGTTTTTCTCGGTTTTGAAAACCGGCTGAAAAACTTTTACACGGACTTTAATGGAAAATCCATTTTTCCGCTCGGCGGTTTTTTAGACTGCCGGCGGTCCAAAAAACATAGGACATGTTCATTCTTCTGTCCGGTTTTCGGATGGAATATGAACATGTCTATGTGAAGGGCGAGGGCTTTTCTCCACAAACCGTGGAGAAAAGCCATCCTCCAGCGGCCGTGTGCCCGGCACGAAAACAGGACGAATACCGGTCGGATAAACCGACCAGTATTTTTCCTCTGCTATGTAAACAGCCCCTAACTCTCTGTTCACACTGCTTGTAAAGTATGTTTTGTGTATATGCCAAAAATCATCTATGCAAAAGCCTGTAGATATGCAGATACTGACTAAAAAAACATTTTATATTGAAATGTGCAACTGTTCAATATAGTTAATCACAAGGTCTACCACTATATATGTCACCTCCATAGGAGTCTATACTTGGAACACAGCATAGCCTAGACCAGCGGTGGCGAACCTTTGGCACGCGTGCCCGAGGTGGCACACGGCCACCTCTGCTGGCACGCATGCCTGACTGGCCACCGCTGCCTTCCTGCACTGTCACCCAGACACCGCGCTGGGAGAGTTCGGCGTCTGGGTCACAGTGTCGGACCTGGGGCCTTTGGCAGCCCCAGGCCTAACAAAGCGGGGACCCGCCCGCGCCCTCAGTGCTGAGGGTGCGGGGGCGGTCCATGTCCCGCTGGGAGCGACGCGATGTATTTTTACCTAAATCGCGCCGCTTCCTTCCTCGGGCACACACCCTCATAGGCTGTGTGCCCGAGAGCGACAGAGGAGCGCCCCCGGGGGAAGAAAGGGAGACAGAAAAGGAGCGCGCGGCGGGACAGGTAAGGTGAGAATTAGGGTTATTATTTTATTTGTGTAATATATATCAGGCAGGGGGGGATTGTGCAGGCTATATAAAGGCGGGGGGGAGCTTGCTATATAAGGCGGGAGCTTCTAATACAGGCTGAAGGAGCTGCTATAAACAGGCGGGGGAGCTGCTAAAAACAGGCTGGGGGACTGGCTATAACAGATTTTTGGATATGGGTGAACCCCCGTCTAACTATTACCCTTTTAAACCCAAGAATAAATGCATTAACACATTCCCTTTTGGGTGTCAAAGGGCCCACAGTTTTTATTCAAACCACAAAGACAACAAACAGGAAGAGTCAGGTGGAGTGCAGACAATTGTGTATATTCCCACTGTCTGACATGCCCCCGGGCCAACAGCAATAAAGGGGGGGACGCCTGGGTTGCCATTTTAGCAGAGCCCTACACTTTGGGGGGACCCCCTGACCCTACTGAAGATCCCCCACTCCTGATTAACCCCATGCCCCCCCCGGATGCCTTACCATTATACCTCCTTTAAGGCTGGCCACTTCCAACTCACCCTTCACACCCCGAATTTAACATCCTCTATAAGTAAAATTTGCCCCCATAACGACCGCAACTTCCACCTGACTCCTGAACCCCACAAAAGCTGTGACAGGTTATAAACCCCCATTTAATATAATAATATATAAATAAATAATATATATAAATAATTAATAAACATATTTTGTGGTGTGTATGTTTTGTTTTGTTTTTTTCTTTTTTTTTTTATTTTATTTTTTTTTCATTTTTTTTTTTTTTTTGACCAATTTGGGCAAATTCCAAACTCCAAAGGATAAACCTCCCAGAAACTCAGGAAAAGAAAAACCCCCCCTTGGGGAAAGGAAAAAACTTTTGGGGAACCATGGCTAAAGGGATCCCCCTTTTCCCTTGGGCTTAAAGGGATAAGGCCAAAACACAATGCTCATCGGGGAAACAAAAAAACTGTTTTTGAAACCGGGTATAAAAAAAAGGGCCAATATAAAACCATACAAAAATACTTTCATCACTGTACAAAATCATAGCAAAGGGTACAAGCTTCGGGAAGCATTCTTTAAAATAGGGGCGGGTGGGAGGGACATCTTTATTTTTGCTTCTTTGGTGAGAGAAAAGGGGAATTTAGGAAGAGAAGCCCGGGAAACTTATATCTATTTATTAAACCCCCCACCCTCCCACGGGAAAACTCTTCCCCATCCACAACTCCTCCCCCCCTCAAAACACAACCCCCCCCCCCCCCCCCCCCTCCCTCATCCCTTTATAAACTCACAAATACAGGAGCTTTAGCACAATGCAGGGACTTAAAAGCTGCCCTCTCAAAACCTATCCCCTTTGCCAAAGTTACTTAACAATTTTAAAAATACTATGCATACACTGAAACCATCACTTACAAAACCTTTAAACTTACAGCCAAAAAATCCCAACTAAAGGGGATTCCCAGGGTTTTTCCCCCCCAAAGTCATGGTCCCCCCCCTTTGGGTTAAAGGGGTTTCGGGGGTTCTGGCTGGGGGGGGGCTGGCTATTTTTCAGGCGGGGGACGGGATATACAGGGTTTGGGGGGGCTGGCTATATACAGGCTTTAGGAGCTGGGTATAAACAGGGTGGGGGTGGGCCCCCCCGGCCCCCCCCCCCAAAAAAAAAATAAAAAAGGCTGGGGTGAGCTGGCAAAAATACAGGGGGTGGGGGCGGCCCAATACAGGCCAATGGGAGCTGGGCGATATTCAGGCTGGGGGAGCTGGGAAAATACCGGCGGGGGGAGGCTGGCTATATACAGGCGGGGGAGCTGCATATACAAAGGGTGAGGACCTGGCTATAAACAGGCTGGGGGAGCCCGGCTATATAAAAGGCGGGGGGGGCGGCCCATATACAGGCGGGGGATCTGGGTAAAAATAAAAGGGGCTAGTTTGGAAACTGGGGTATATACAGGCGTTTGGGGGCTGGGCCCAAATACCGGCAGTTTGGGGGCGGGGTATATACAGGGGTGTGGAGCTTTTCTAAATACAGGCGGGGGGGAGCTTTCTTTTATACAGGGTGGGGGGGCTGCTACTAGAGGCTTGAGGGGCTGGGAAAATACAAGGGTGGGGGGGCTTGGGTATATACAGGGTTGGGGGGGGCTTTGGGTAATACTTTCGTGAGGACTGGCTAAAATACGGGTGTGGGGAAACCCGGCCCATAAACTGCTGTGGGGAGAGTTAAATCTATAAACTGCTGTTTTTTGGGGACTGGCTTTTTACTGTATTTGGGGGGAGTTTCTTTTATACTGGGTGGTGGGGGGGGAGATATCAAAATACTAGCGTGGGGGAGAGCTATCTGTAACTAGCTAGTGGGGGGACTAAACCCGGGACACTGGGTGGTGGGGGAGAGCTATCTGTATACTGCTGGGGGGGAAACTAACCCGTAAACTGGCCTTGGGGGGGAGAGCCATCTGTATACTGGCTGGTGGGGAAGCTATCTGGGATACTGGGTGGGGGGGAAAAAGCAAACCATCTGTATCCTCCTGTGGGAAGCTTTTCTATTTCCCGTATCCCCGCCTGGGGGAGCTATCCCAATCTGATCCTACCTTTTGGGAGCTATCTTCTGTATACGCCTTTGGGGGGCCTTTTTATATTTCCTGTGCGGACTATCTATCTGTAACCTGGCTGGTGGGGAAAAGCAAACTGTCCCGTTTCACTGCCTGTGGGGAGCTATCTGTCCCGTACCTGCCCCCTGGGGGGCTATCTTTTTGTATACTGCCCGTGGGGAGTTTTTCCCGTCTGAAAACTGCCTGTTGGGGGGCTATCTGTCTGTATACTTTCCTGTGGGAGCTATCCCGTCTGTATACTGCCTTGGGGAGCTATCTGTCTGTACACTGCCTGTGGGGAAACCGGGATATTGCCTTTGGGGGGCTGTATACTGCCTTGGGGGGGGACCTATATTAAAATACCATCTGCTTGAGGGGACCTATAAACCCAAAAACCCGCCTAAATGAGGGGACCTATACACCTACCTAACTTAGGGACTTATAACCTATAAGTAAGGAGTTGCGGAAAAGGAGGATTTAAATATTTGTGTCTAAATCTGCAGGGATGAGTGTTAGTCGGGAGAAATCAGCATGAAGGTGTAAATCGGATGGAGAAGAAACCGGAATGTAAAACGAACTTACTGGATAAACGTCACATGTGGGGTCACTAATGTACCTGAAATGTAATCTCTTATATGTTTGCAAAGTGTAATGGTTTATATTCAGTAATGGTGTGGCGGTATTATTCAGTCACTATGTGGTGGCGAGATGTGTCGGTGTTATTCAGTCACTTTGTGGTGGTGATACGTAGTGGTATTATTCAGTCACTATGTGGTGGTGGTGTTGTGGTAGTATTCAGTCACTATGTGGTCGTGGTGTTGTGGTATTATTCAGTCAACGGTCTGCTGAGTACCTGTGTGCACTGCCATCTACCACAATATGGTCACTGTATAGTGGAAATATGGCAGAGGGATGGGCTAAGCGGCCGTCACATCCCTCGTATTAATTGTTGTGCAGCCCCAACGTCACCTCCCTGTTTCGTGCCAATGTCGGCGGCACTTTGCGGTAACTAAGGTATTTTTCGTCGCAGTTTCGGCACTCGGTCTCAAAAAGGTTCGCCATCACTGGCCTAGACTGACCATAAACATAACAGGAGACTAACAACAGTTACTGTATCTCCTGTCTATTTTTTTTATAGAGACTAAAGTGATTACATACTTTGAACAGTGCTACAATATATGTCAAGGCTATAATATAGTTTGTAATGGCAAATAGTAGCGCTTATAGATATTACATACAATAACATTGAAAAATATAAGCATGTATTATATTATCACATTTTTAACCATGTCACATCCTTCCTCTCATCTACAGTCACCAGGCACTGTTATTGGGAAGTGACATTTTGCTAATCAGTGCAGTGAGAATACTTATTTTTACACTTCGCTTCAGCAAAGGTTCTAACACCTAATAGCAGTGTTTATGATACTACCCCCCAGGCCCTCCAGGAGCCAGTCACCTGGAAACAGCCAAGCCTATTTATAGCAGGTGATAATCCCACTCCACTGGAATAAAAGAAGAGGGGGTATTCAACAATTTTTCATTGATTTTAAAGCACACAGTAATTATCTCCTCATTGTCTGCATGCTGGTGATATATTGGATCATATATAGCTAATTATTCATTGGCATCTTCCCTTGTCTGTAAATAATATTTCTATGAACGTCAAATCCTGTTGATCCTGGCAATGCAGAGATGAGCGGCTCTACATAGATGCGTTTTTTTCTCTTCCCGCATAAAAGTTTTCCCTTTCCCCTTTTGTTAACCGCTTACCATTTAGTAACTAGTAGCGCTCCTTTTATTTTTCAAGAAGAAGTTCTACAGTAGCTGCAATCTTTATTATGCAATGATATTCCCTGGATGCCTCATCTGCTCCAGAACATCAGATTTTGCAGACTAGTGTTGTGCTTCAGAGTCAAAATTAAATTCGACCTTATTCAGAACCTTTCAGTTTGGGTCAGTCCAAAAAGATTTTTAGAGAAAATCGCCCAAATTAACTGGGACCCTTACCCTTACCATAGTATTTTTGGGGTTAACATATCAGTAGAGCGATGCAACGCAACCATTATGGCCTAACTTCCAGTCCAAAATTTGATCCATCCTCACTTCTTTTTTATTCTTTAAAAGGGCTCATATTTTTTATTTACAGAAAAAAGGGGAATTAATTACTCAAAAGAAAAAACTGAAACACGGCCAAACTCACAGTGGGAAGCTAAAATGAACTGAACACAGCACAGGGGCAGCCAACCCCCATGCTACTTAAAAAAAAATCCCCGGGACAGTTAATTTTACCAAAAAATTTTCACAATTTGGGGCGTTTAAAACTTTAATCCCCCAAAAGCAATTCCAATTACCTTGGGTTTCAAAAAATTAGCGTAAATTCCCCCTAAGGCTTTGTTTACAAGGCTTTACCGTCAAATTTTCGGCAGATTCAGTATTTTTGAATCCTCCAAAAATCCCAAAGTAACCCGTGCTGCGAGACAGCAAAGAAAAATCGTCGTTCTATACAGCACTGTTTTTTTTTACCGCGTTTTTGCGCAAATCTGTTCAATCCTGAATGTCAAAATGTCATCGGATTTTTAGAAAACATTTTGACATTGCAGTGTAGATCAAGCCTAAGGCTGGACCCACAAAGCAGAGCGTTAAAAACTTTGTGGGAATTTTAATTAGATTCTAACCAGTTTTTTAAAGTCGGTTTTAGTTTTTTTCTCTTCTTTTTTTGTGGCTTTTTCCCAGGTTTTTGGTTTTCACGCCCATTTCAATAGAACAGCTTATAATCGCTGTTTTCGGGCCCGGATTAAAAACATTTTCTAAGTTTTTTTTAAAGCCAGGGTTTTTAAAAACCGACCTCAGAAAACCTGTGTTAGACACCGCTCGGATTTTTCATTGAGTTATTGGTGCGGGTTTGCATCAGTTTTTTTGTGGATTCTAAATACTGAATCCGCTTTGAAATCTGACTGTAACCCAGTCCTGTGTAGACATAACCTAAAGGAGAGGAAACATTACCCTTTACCATCCGGATGAGACATAAGACAGAACCGTGGATGTTGGCTTACTCAAGTCTCCTTCAGGGTGTGACACCTCATGCAGCTCATTACAATCTAAGCGTATGTTCATACGGCATTTTGTGAAGTGTAAATTTACACTTCCAAATGTGCTTCAAAAAACATCTGGTTAGAGGCGTATTTTGAAGCAGGTTTTGAAAACTTCTACACCCATTGTTTCCTATGGGGATTTTAAGAACAAAGAACACCTTAAGAATTGATATTCACTTATTTTAGGCCAAATTGCTCCAAAAAAAGGGTTCGTAATTCCCGGTGAAAAGCTTCAGTACAAGTGGTTTTTACGCTGTTTTTGTCCTTTTCCAGCAGTAAAATGCCAAAAAAACAGCCAATAAACGAGGTTTATGTACACTAATACCAATAAAATATGAGAAATGTTAATAAGCTGACAAAATGTCAATGGCCAATAAATTTTAAAATTTTGTCAAATTTTATTAGGTTAAAAGAATAAAGAAACCATATTTTAGCAACCTGCGAAAAATTTGTTTGCCTTCCCCACATTTGACCTTTAGATCATCCCAAAAAATCCCGTTTAAATTAGGGAAGAATGTTTTCATTTAGCTAAATTTTCTTTCCCCTCTTTTTATGAAATTTAAAAAAGAAATACATAGTGACCTCATGTAGAAACGGGGGAATGTCAGTTATCAAATTGGTAGAATCTAATTGGCCATAGTAAGCGGGCCCCCCCCCCCCCCCCCCCCCCCGCCCCCCCCCCCCTTGACATAAGGAATTAATGAATATCAGGTATATACCAACTAAGCAAAGGGCACTACTCAATAGACTATAAAAAATTAAAAATTAAAGGGGATAAGCACAAGCTACTTTTATCTGTGTTTGGAAACAGGAAAAAGCTCATAGGGTATATTCAATCACCTTAAAGGGGGTTTTTCACTACATTGATTAAACTTACTCATCCTGTTTCTTTTTCATTTTAATTCAGGGGTGTTTTACTGCTTTCCCCTAGGCTGCAGTAGAAGCCAGGGCTGTAGCTATAGCGACTTGAGGGAGGCCCCCACCAAAGGGGGTATCAGAATAGGGAGGACATGTAATGAAAATAATTGCAAAAACTTGTTTTTTTGCAAATCTTTTTAAAATAAAAAGCATCCTTGAGTGAACAAACCCCCTTTTAATACATCTAAAAATTTTGAAATAACAGTACATGATTACATAAAATTCCGAATTATAAAGTGGGGGGAAGAAGGAAAGCTGGGGAAGGATGTGTTCTGCCATGAATCTTGGTTTAATTTACTGTAGACTGGGCATAATATTGTGCCAAGGAGCCCGGAAAGAAAAACTGTGAGATTTCCTTAACGGGAAAACCAGTAAAAGTTTTAAAACTATAGTTGGGCTCAATGGGTCTACTTTTGCTACAAATAGCGAATTTTTAGCAAATTTATGGCAAATAATTGGGGCCCTTTGTTACATAGTTTGTAAGGCCGAAAAAAAAACAGACGTTTATCCAGTTCAGCCTATTGGTTACGGTTGCTACAGAAGAAGGAAAAACCCCTATGAGGTAGAAGCCAATTTTCCTCATTTTAGGAAATTTCTTCCACAAGATGTGTCCAACCAAATAGGGCTCTGTACGAGCAACACTATTGCAAATCATTTTTTGAGAATGAGTGGCTTTTAGGGTGCGTTCACTCAGCAAAGACACAATACTGGTCGGATTGTCTGACTGGTATTTTGTCTTTTTTTGGCACGCAGGGGGACGCTTTTGTCTGCGGTTTGTGGATTCAAGCCGCCCCCCTTCACATCCACATGTTTACGTTCTGCGTGAAAACCGGTCGGAAGAATGAACATGTTCTAAGTTTTTCGTTACATGTCAAAAACCATCCAATAGAAATTCCGTGGAGTGGGGACTGCTGCACAGATTTTCTTTTAAAATCAATATAAAAGGTGGACAGTCAGTTTACAGATGTCTTTGAAATCCGAAAACCGTCTGTAAAACCGACTGAAAACCAATGCCGAGGGGACGAGCCCTTATATTAACCAATGATTACCAGGAATTGACTTCAGAAAGTGGTTCTGCAGCAAAAGAGATGTTTATTATAGGAAATAATATCCATACTATAATTAGAAAGAATGTTAGAAGTCACCTTGGAGTTCCCTGACCTATGTAAATGTATTCAGTTTGTGGTGTCCATTTACATTTTTATAGCCACAGAACTTCTGATATTGATATAATTTACAGTAGATTAATTACTGTACTAAAATGTTAGGGAACAAGGAAAATACTGCTAAATTCCCATGCTGGCACACCACTGGGACGTAGGCCAAAATTAATAAATATGCCCCATGTTTGACACTTTGTAAAAGACTCTAGGAGAGGTGATATAATGAACCACCTTTCTGGCTTTAAAGAAATTGTTCAGTTTATCAAACCCATTGCCTTATACCCAACTCTGAGTTCCTACAGGAAGGGGAGGAGAGAGAATCTGTTTTGTCCTGTCCTGCATTACACAGACAACTTATTGCTTTGAATGGGCACTAGGTAATGCATAATTTGGACACTTAGGGCGACATGTATGATCTAGGCGCACCAATTGCTTTAAAGTAGTGTAGAATGAGGCAGAATGTATGGACCTGTCCTTCTGCGGGTCATAGATTTAGTGCATTCTAGTTCCACTACAACAACTCAGGCTCAAGTAAACCACTTGTAACTTGGTCTGGCTGTTCCAGCAGCAATGTGCCTAGTTTTGCCATCCTCCTGTCATAAATGTCTGACACGCCTCCAAAACACCACCACATCTTGGGCGTATTACAAACTGCTGTGGCCGCTGTAAAATGCGCCTAATTTTGGAGTGCTATATTTACTATTTTGCCATAGGCAAACTTAAACTCTATCAGTTCTCTATCTATAAAACACAAAATAACTTTTATTTTGTATAACACTTTAACTTATATGCACTATTAAAAAACCCGATTTTTTAAATTCAATTTATCCCTTTCTATTTTGAAGGGAAAAACTCCTTTTCTATTATCAAGTCTGGTGGAACCCCACCTAATTTTTTTGGGGTGTGCCTCTCATCATTAGGCACAGGCTTTTACAGTTTTTTTGGGTGAAAGGACACCCTTTTTTGGGGGCAGCAGTGTTTTTATATTTTGCCCTTACCCTGTTTATAAGTCTGAACAGTCGCACTCCAATCTTTTTTCTTAATCGGGCCCCGACCCCCAAAACTTTGTAATGGCTTAAAAATTTGGGCTTTGGAGGGGGGGTCACACCCACATTATAGAAATTTAAAACACATATGAATGTTTAGCCAAACCCAATGCAGAACATTTAAAAAGCCAACCAGGGTAAAAATGGGGCCTGAGCCCAAATTTTGGTATTGGCTTACACTGCCCCCATGTATACCTGCGAAGAACAGCCGGACCAGGTAAAGGTTGCCTGAGCCAGACTTTGGGTATTCTTACCGCCCTGTATGTTGACCCCAGAAGAACAGCCGACAGGTAAAGGGGTGCCCAGCCAAATTGTGGGATTGCTCTACACCCCGTATGTTAAACCCGCAAAAAAACACAAACCGGGTAAAGGGGGTGCCTGACCAGACTTGTGGTATTGGCTCTACACGCCCCTTTTGTAAGACCTCAGAAAAAGCAGACCAGGGGAAAAGGTGGTGCCCGACCCGACTTGTGGATTTGGCTCACACTGCCCTGTATGTATGACCTGCAGAAGAACAGACAGGGGAAAGGTGGTTTTGAGCCGACTTGTGGGGGATTGGTCTACACTGCCCCGTATGTATGACCCAGAAGAACAGAGACCAGGGTAAAGGTGGTGCCTGAGCCAACTTGTGGGTTTTGGTTAAACTGCCCTGTATGTATGCCTGCAGAAGAAAAACTTACCAGGGTAAAAAGGGTCCCCGAGCCAAACTTGTTGGGATTGGCTCTACACTGCCCTGATGTTGACCTGCAGAAAAAACCAACCAGGGTAAGGGGGGTGCCTGGCCCGACTTGTGGTACGGCTTAACTGCCCTGTATGTATGACCTGCGAAGAACACCCAACCCGGGTAAAGGTGGTGCCTGACCAGATTTTTGGGGTATTGGCTCTAAAATCCCTTATGTATAAAACCCCTTTAGGCAGCCAACGGGTTTTGGGGGCCTACCGCTTGTGTAGGGCCCCCCAAAAGCCCGAAAAGGGGTCAAAAAAACCCCAAACCCGGGGAATGGTCATGCCCTTTGTTGTTTGCCCACGCGTAGTTTTGCGACCTTTCAAAAAAATTTAAATTTTCGTTGAATTATTTTTTTAGAAAAAAAACCTAAATTTTAAGTTTTTTGAGAAATGTTGATTCTACACTGCCTCTTTTTAATTTTTTTGGGAGAAAAACAGTTAAGTGGCCTGAAAGAGGGGTTTTAAAAAAACGGGCTGGTATACTTATAAAAACAAAAAAAAAAGGGGCCTTGGAAAATTTGGGAAATGCAAAAATCGGGTATGTAAAAATGGCCAACGGGAATTTCGGCCGGAGGGATCTTAACTTTTTAGGGGATACCGCAAAAAAACCCCCAAAGAAAAGGGTGACTTAAATTTATTTTTGAAAAATTTAAATGGGGGGATGGCCTAGGGGGGTGTACTGTTTTTGGAGGTAATTCCGCTTTTCACCTGTATAGGATAAAATTAAACCCGAACATCTTTTTCCCCCTTTACTTTTTAAAAGGTCGAAATTTGAGTTTACTCAAAATTCGAACCGAACTTCTCAAAGTTCAAGGTTCGACTCAACTCCAATTTTTAGGTTTGATATCCTAAACTGCGCTATATGTATCAGCAACATAATTATACAGATAAACAGTGGTCCTAACATTATACAAAATCTCATATATGTGACATAATAAATATTAAAATACATACTCCAAATAATTAAGAAAACACATGACTCATATACAGTGGTCTCTCAACATGCAATATTAATTAGTTCATGGACGACCATTGTATGTTGAAACTTTAACTCTATGGAAAATTAGTAATTGGTTCCAAAGCCCCAAACATGTCACCTGCAAAATGAAAATGAAAATAAGACAAAAAACTAACACAGATAAATCAAGTCCTTACATTGAACATTAGAAAGATTTGCTGGAAGCTGGAAATCACTTTCTATACTGAGGACAGGAGCCTTTTTGGGTGATGTACTTCATACACAAAGTGCCAGGGAAGAAGAAAATGCCACCTTCACCTGGTGCCCAAAGAAGCCGCTCATCCTGGCACATGTAAGAGCAGGACATGGACTATCGCACTGTACTGTAGAGAGGCACTATAGACCGTCAATCACTGCATGCACCTCACTAATACATGTAAGAGCAGTACAAGACATGTAGTACCGCACTGTACTGTAGAGAGGGTGTACTAGACCGGCAAACACTGCATGCACTGCACTAATACATTTAAAAAGCATAACAGGAAAATGTAGTACCCACTGACTGTGGGGAGGGCTCTAGACCAAAAACCAATACTGCATGCACCTTTACTAATACATGTAAAGCAGTACAGGACATTAGTACCGACTGACTGTAAGAGGGCTACTAGACAAAAAAATCACTGCATGCACCTCACTAAATACATTTTAAGAGCAGTACAGGACATGTAGTAGCAATGAAATGAGAGAGGAGTTAAACCGAAACCCCCAATACTGCATGACCTTTACTAATACATGGAAGGCCAGTTCAGGACATGTAGTACCGCACTGTACTGTAGAGAGGCGCTATAGACATCCAATCACTGCATGCACCTCACTAATACATGTAAGAGCAGTACAGGACATGTAGTACTGCACTGTACTTTAGAGAGGCGCTACTAGACCACCAATCTCTGCATGCACCTCACTAATACATGTAAGAGCAGTACAGGACATGTAGTAGCACACTGTACTGCAGAGAGGAGTTACCAGACCACCAATAGCTGCATGCACTTCACTGATACATGTAATAGCAGTACAGGACATGTAGTACCGCACTGCACTGTAGAGAGGAGCTACTAGACAACTAATCACTGCTTGCACCTCACTAATACATGTAAGAGAAGTATAGGACATGTAGTACCACACTGTACTGTAGAGAGGAGCTACTAGACCACCAATCACTGCATGCACCTCAATAATACATGTAAGAGAAGTATAGGAAATGTAGTACCGCACTTTGCTGTAGAGAGGTGCTATAGACAGACAATCACTGCATGCACCTCACTAATACATGTAAGAGCAGTACAGGACATGTAGTACCTGATTGTACTGTGGAGAGGCGCTGCTACACCACCAATAGCTGCATGTACTTAACTAATACATGTAAGAGCAGTACAGGACATGTAGTACCACACTGCACTGTAGAGAGGCGCTTTAGACCACTAATCACTACATGCACTGCAGTAATACATGTAGAAGCAGTACAGGACATGTAGTATTACACTGTACTGTAGAGAGGCGCTACTAGACCACCAATCACTGCATGGACCTCACAAATACATATAAGAGCAGTACAGAACATTTAGTACTGCACTGTAGAGACACTGTAGAGACTGTACTTCCAAAGCGTAAGGGGAGGGGAGGGGTGGCCACCTTCACTTCTATTATCCACTCACTCCATGAGAGCTATGGATTACCGTAGTTACAGGCCGTATTTCGGGGCGTATTGTAGTGCAATTACACCCCGAAATACGGTCTAAAAGACGCCGTGTGAACACTACCTTAAAGGGGTTTTCACACCACAATGATTAGCTATTAAAGTGAAAGGTAAATAAAGACTGTTACCAAATACATCGCTGTTCTGATCTAACTTTGTGCAGGAAATAAAGAATATTTTACCTCCTCGTACAGTTACACAAGTTTCTCTTGGTTACCGACCACCTCTCACTTATCTGTCATTGCGCCCAGCTGCCGTCCAACCATGATGAGTCACTCCCTGCTGAGTCTTATCTCTATTCTTACACTAGAGCTGATTTGACATTCTCTGCTGTAGCCCTCCCACAGACTTACTAGGAAGTGGGAGCCTGAAGCAGCCTGTCATTCATTCCCACACCCACTAACAATACTGAGAAGACTCAGCTGACTCTCACTCAGTCTGCACAGCAAAGCTGAAATATTAATTGCAAGAAATATCAGCCAGGTAAGGCTGATTTAGTGACCAGTGTGAGAAGTGTAACATTACAGGATTTTTATGGAGGATTTATGGATTACAATTTTTTTTAGATAAATTGATGATAAAAACCTGATGTAAATAATGTTGTTTTCTGATGGAAACATTAAAGGGAACGTGTCATCAAGACTTATTGTTTAACTCACATTTTTATGGTCAACACATTTTTTAAGAATTTTTGGTTATATTTTTTTTCATTTTCCATATCACTTCCAATATTTTTTAATAATTCTTAAGTCCTGCAGGTTTCACTTTGGCCACTAAGCCTAACAATAGTCTGACACTTCCTGTTCTGTACAGAAAGATTCTCAGTTGTCTGCTCATTATCAGCACAAAGAGGGTCAAACTGAAAGGAGACACCAGTGTGAATAGATAACACAGGATCCACCAGTCACAAGAGGAGATGTCACAGTTCACCCTTTCACCTCCCTGCACAGTGACTTCTTCCCAGGTCACAGAGCATGACTAGAAAACTCTCCTATAGAAGTGAATGGGACTTAGTCAGTCTTAAGTCTCCTATGTGCATGAAGCTACTGTAAAGCATCTCTCTGACTGCTGTTGAAGCAGCGCAAACACGGCCTAGTGGCCAAAGTGAAAACTGCAAGACTTAAGAATTATTAAAAAATATTGAAAGTGATATAAAAAATTTAAAAAAAACAACCAAAAATTCCTAAAAAATAAACAAAAATGGGACTTAAACAATGGCTCATTTTTTGATGACACATTCCCTATAAGTCATCAAGTGAAACTATTAGGGATAAAATGACCAGCGATATCCATGTAATTTTTCATATTATTCAAATAGTTGCAGATTTGAAAAAACAAACCACTGAAAGACATAATTTTCGGAGCACAGCATTGAATGGAAAATTACACAATAAAATGGAATCTATTGAAAACGTCTCGAACTGGGAGCACGAAGCTTTGCTTTTTCCATTAATGTTTTAATTAACTAATAGAATTTTCTTGCAAAATAAAGAAATGGGTCGACTTTTAATGGGGACATTGTTTTCTCTCTAAATGTTTGTTTTCTCTGTTATATACTTTCTATTCTCTGAAGTAATGCCATGTAATCAAGATGAGAACAAGTGAAATACATTGGAGGGTATCCGAGTCATTAAAATGTAACTGGCATTTAAAACCAATTTTCTTTCTCATTATTATCTATTATCAATCATCATTATACAATTTCCTGCACCCTATCATTACTGATCTACTCCGCAGTAACTTCATTATAAAAGTGGCCATAAATGGGCCATTAATGGGTAATGGTTAGAGGTTCCATCCCAAGGACAGAGCAGCCCCTTTACTGTCAGCGGATAGAAACCAAGGGAGACAATGTATGAAGGAAGGCGCATTGAAGTGAATAGTCGAGTTTGCCGCATCTCGCCTATGTGTTTGGCGCATTACGGAACTTAGGTGCATTAGTAATGCGCCTAACATGTATAAAGGGTGTAGATAGGCTGGAAATAAGAGAAAAGTCATTAGAATAGCATGTCAGTGAATAGAAACTATGGTACTGATCCTGCTTGGAGGACCACAGGTCCCAGCAATACCTGTGCTCTGCTGGCTCTTGCTGTATGTATAAAGAGGGTGAGACCAGCAAACGTAAATTTCAAATTTAATGTAGTAAAAATGAGAAAATTGTAAAGTCGGTTTTCCAATTTCGGATGGCCCTTTGACATTGAACTCTACTAGAATCCGCGGTAATACAGTGGATTACAGAGCATGTTCAAAAGCCGGAAGTTATGAAATCTGACAATAGAAAATCCAAGCTGTGTAGATTTCAGCTTGAATTTTCTATTGAGGTCTATCCGAATTTTTGCAGATTCTAAATACTAAATTCACTTAAAAATACGATAAAAAACCAGTGGCCTAAGAGTGCTACCGCTAATAGTGTGAATTTAGCAGTGTTAAAGGGGTTGTCCACTTTATCTAACGTACATGATGATGGTGCTGCAGCCCAAAATAAAAACAAAACATAACAACTCATACTCACCTTCCTCTGTTCAAACAATGAGTCTACTCAGCCTCTCCCCTGCAAGGAGTTTGTATGTTCTCCTCACGTTTTGTAGTTTTTGCCTGGGTAATTTTTTTTTGTGGACTATGAGCCACACTTTTTTCCACCCAACTTTGGGGAGAAAACAGGGGGGCATCTTATAGTCTGAATTTACTCAGGTTGGCAGGAGATTGGAGAGGAGCGATGCTGCGGGAAGCAGACGACAGGGTTTAAGGGGTTATAGTGCTGTACAGTGGCGGCCGGCGGCTGATCAATACATCCAGCAGCAGGGATGAAGCCGGCTCTGTCCCTGCTTTTAATACGTTAGACGCCGCAGCGATTGCGGCCTCTAGCTGAAGAAGGAGAAATGCGCAGCACCGCTCCTCCCTCCGATAATCTCCCCCCAACATAATTGCAGGGGGGTGATTGGTTGTCATGAGAGCAGGAAGCCTCATGCAGGCATCCGCAGCTGCCATGTATGTGCACCTATTACACCCTGCCATAGGTAATAAGTGAAAATCCTATGTACAGCAACACAACAGTACTGCTGTATAATGGACAAGAAATTGTGGTCCCCAGCGGGTCAAATACCCTACGGGGACTAAGTATTAAAGTTAAAAAAAAGATTACCAAAAAATATAAAAAATATAAATCTCCCCTTTTGCTGTATTACAAATAAAAAAGAATTAAAAAGTTACACATATTTGGTATCGGCACATCTGTAAAAGTCCGATCTATTAAAATATAACATCTTTTATCCCGTGCGCTGAACACCATAGAAGAAAAAAATTCCAAACTCCAAAATTGTTCATTTTATATTACAAAAATTGCAATAAAAAGTGATCAAAAAGTCGCATCTATCCCAAAATGGTAACAAATGGAAAACTACACTTCAGCCCACACTTTTTGCTTCAAATATTTTTTCCCTATTTTCCTCCTCTAACACCTAGGTGCGTCACACAGCTTATTTTGGGACGCATTTCGGCACCTATTGAGAGCGTACTGCGCTCTATTACACGCGAAATGCGCCCCAATCATTACGGTAATCCATAGTTCTCATAGAGAACTATGGATTACGCCTCCTCTCCCTGGGCATACAATACGATCTTATTGTACGCGCGGGGAGATAAGTGACATGTCACTTATTTGCGGCGCTTACGCGCTGCAAGTAATGACAGCCTATGGGGCTGGCGGGCTGCCGCCCCCCCCCCTCCCCGTGGCACGGGAGTGCGCGACTCCCAAACACCCAGCGTAATTGTGGGGCGTACTGAAAGCCCTGCAATTAGCTGTCCAAAAAATATGGTACTCCGGTTTACTCCACACTCCAAATGGACATACTGACAGGTTAACCTGGAATTTAGATAGAGAGCCCAATGGAGACAGGAACCAATGTTACCTAGTTAGTACGGTTGAAAGAAGACACGTGTCCATCAAGTTCAACCAAGGGTGGGGAAAATGTGGGTGAAGGGAGAGAGACAAGGACATTATGCCCAGCCTCCCCACTGGTTAATGCCCTGGAACCCAAAAGGCAAGAACCAATCTGCTCCAGTGGAGACCATATCTCTGACCCCAGAGCCTCCACCAGCAAGGATCCAGAATTTTACATAGCTATGTTAATAATGACAATTTCTGTACAGCACTGTGGTATACAATACAACAGTGCTATACAAATGAATAGAAATGAAACAAAATGTTGTAATAGTACAGGGTTCTATATAGAGATATTATTATTGGAGCCACTAATTCTGTATGCTAGCATTATTATGCGGGCATATTGCATGGCACTATGATTTAGAAAATATTTTACTGAAATATGGCTTCAGTAAACTAACAAGCTATTCTTCTAAACAAGCACATAAGGGGCGACATGTATGAAATTTGGCTTTTAAACGCCAAATTTCATGCGCATAAGAATAGTGTAGAATGCGCTTGATTTATGAACCTGCTCTACAGCGGATCATAAATCAGGTGCATTTTAGCGCTAAAATGACATTTCTGGCTCAGGTAAACCACTTTGAAAGTGCTCTACCTGTTCCAGTAATGTGCCTAGAATTGCCATACTGAAGCTATAAATCTCTAGCTTCGTACGGTTATAGTGCGCCCCGCCTCCCGCACACCCCCTGAAATCAGGTGCATTACAAAGTGCCGCAGGCGCTCTGTAATGCGACTGATATTGGTGCATGGGCCATTAAAAAATGTATCGAACAGGGCTGCACTGGATGTCGGGCTGAAAAGACGCCAGCTATCTGGCGCAGCCCCGTTCATACATGTCGGCCAAGATGTTGGGCTGCAATAGAATGCAATGTCACTATGTAAATCCCATGCATAGCAGATGATACTATGAAGCCGAATACCACTTTATCTTCATCATTTTTTAATTTGCTTTACGTTTCCTGCCTAATGTGTCCCAATGTGTGACTTCATGGAGGGTGAATCCTAGCTTGCACCCCTTAGAGCAGGGAACTCCCCCTCAATGGGTTTATTCTATGCCTTTGATCTCGTAATGCATAATAAAGTCTCATTGGCATGCAAAATTTCTTCCCTCTTCTAAGTGAAATGTAGGATATTAAATCACTGTATGCCGAAGATATCAACACTTTCAGGATAAGAAGAAATTGCTTCTAAAGAGAAATGCTGCACTAAAGATAAAATCCGAAAATATCGCCCTTTGGTTGTGAATAAGTTCAAATCCTTGTGATATTTCTGTATATAAAGACCTACTATTAAAAATGAATAAGGTGGAGGTCATCCCATAGGATGCCTGCACCCAGTCCATTCTTTTCTCTTATTAGTCTACTATATAACTAAGGATTTTCTTCCACTTCTATAGCCCCTGAAGTTTCCATGGTTTCATGACCCTTCATCGCCAAAGAATAGAGACAATTCTGATCTTCCTGGCATTTACCGTTCCAATTAAAGGTAAAATATCTATAGAATAAAGCTTTGAGAAATGTCTCTTTCCCATATCACTGCTAGATGAAAATATTGAAAATGACATGAGAAAGGGAGATTTGACATCTCAGGTATGTCAGCGCTCCATTATTAAACCCTATCATCGAGCCATTCATTCACTGTGTATTCCCGAGGCAGAGTCCTAGTTAGAATTTCCTTCACCTGTATCTAAATGTCAATGTAAAGTGGTTCGTTGGTTTCCCCCCGACCCTCCGGCTTCTTCATTACCCATGCATTAGCCTGTAGTCCCCCCTTTCTCTGCCTACAGACTCTCTGTAAATGTTCAGGAACCTTTTCACTTAAAAGCTTGTCTTCAGTAACTAAACACCCAGAGGAGAGGAGAGGGAGAGGGGAGGAGGGGGCGACGCTGCAGATTCAGCCTATGTGTGAAACTCATGCTTCAACCACTGACACATACATCCTAGTTGTTACTTAACAAAGAAGAATTTTTTTTATCGCACATTT
Source organism: Phyllomedusa bahiana (assembly GCA_025379985.1). NCBI lineage: Eukaryota > Metazoa > Chordata > Amphibia > Anura > Hylidae > Phyllomedusa > Phyllomedusa bahiana. The sequence continues at coordinate 88,498 of JAODAL010000019.1, forward strand.
CAAAAGCCTTAATTTATTTTTTAATTGATGTAGGTGACTTTTTGGGTTATAATAATCTTTATTTATATAGCGGCAACATATTCCGCAGCACTTTACAAAATAGAGGGTATAAACACTGATAAACCAGACATTACATTATAAAAAAAGCTACCTAAAAATCAGACACGGGGTGTGAGGGCCCTGCTCGCAAGAGCTTACAATCTATTAGGGTATATGGGTGAAACAAAGGGTGACAAGTGCTTGGTTTACAATGGTCCAAACATGTGACATAAATATGGGGTAGTATACATAAAAAAGTGGATGAACCTGCCACCCAGACCGTACAACTATATACAGATAAGTGCCAAAGTGCAGGAAGTGACGAATGTGTGACAGAATTTAGGGGGATAACAATTAGGGATCTTGGTCGGCTTGTCTAAGAAGATGAGTTTTCAGAGCGCACTTAAAACTGTGAGGGTTGTGAGTGTGCCTGATCACATGGGGTAGCCTGTTCCAGAGAAAAATCTTGGAGACGGGCATGGGAGGTTCGGTTGAGTGAGGTGTGTAATCTCTGATCAGCAGCAGAGCGGAGAGAGCGGGTCGGGTGGTAGACAGAGACGAGGGAGGAGATGTAGGGGGGTGCAGCGTTGTGGAGAGCTTTATGGGTGAGAGTGATGAGTTTATGTTGTATTCTGTACTGAATGGGCAACCAGTGCAGTGACTGACACAGGGTAGAGGCATCAGTATAGCGGCTGGAAAGAAAGATGAGCCTGGCTGCTGCATTCAGGACAGATTGGAGAGGGGAGAGTTTACAGAGAGGGAGACCGATAAGCAGGGAGTTACAGTAGTCAAGACGTTACATATAGGGTGACATGTATGAATGAAGTTGCATCGAATTTTTGCCATTTTTTGAGCCAAACAAACTGTCGTAGCCCTGTTCTATAAATGAACTGTCATACGGCAAAACCTAGTGTAATCAGCGCCAGACCTGACACTTTTGAATGCGCCAAAGATGCGCGGAGGGCATATCACGCCAGATTCGTACAATTCATCCAAATGTGCCAAAGTTTGGAGCAAAACTGCCGAACAAATCCATATCAGTTTTAACATGGCATGGCTGAGACTACCTAAGGTGTCGACTTATAAAGTGCTGTGAGACACGTTCATACATACTGTCAGATCCTACACTATTAAAAACAGAGGTAGAATTGCCGAGTCGGCGCCAGGTTCATACATGTCCCCCATAATGTTTAAAGGAATTCTGCCAGGTACTGTATGATGCCCTACCTGAGATCAGAATGTGATACAAGGAGAGAAGCTGAGCACTGAGATGTATAGGGTTATATGATCAGGAGTGGAATTTCTAAGCAAAAAGCAGTTTAAAGCTTAAAAGTGAAACTGAAAGTACTGTGGACCTGACCACATACAGCTATAGACAGTTTAATCTGTATAGACACTGATAGAGGGAAAGCTGTCAATTATTGCATGTGGGAGGGGTAATCAGGACTCCACTGTCTCTTAAGGAGTCCGGTTACGTTTTTCTCTGCTTTTTACTCAGAAATCCTGCTCCAAATCATATAAACGTATGTACACTATTCACAAAAAGTTAGGTATATTTGGCTTTTAGTTGAAATTTCAGGATGAATATAACATTTCTTTAACATTTTTTTTAATTGAACTAAATGAGACCATCTCTTAACTTTAGATGCACATGTCCAACTGTTCAGTTTCAGTACTTGCTGTTTTCTAACAGGGACCTTAATGGCAAAATTTCCAACAGGTGGTTGATCCCTGAATCGCCCAATAAATGTAGGGGATCAATTTGAATTGGGATTAAACATTTTGACATCATGAGACCAAGACAACACCTTACAATTGATCAACAGTTCCTCACCATTATGAAGCTTCAAGCAGGATGTTCTCAGACAGATGTGGCCACTGAGCTTAGAGTGTCCTATGGTGTCATCAGCAGGTCAGCTCCTCTCCCTCTGTCATATAATCCTATATATCAAAGAGCTCAGCTTCTCTCCTCTATCATAAAACCCTATATATCACAGAGCTCAGCTTCTCTCCTCTATCATATAATCCTATATATCAAAGAGCTCAGCTTCTCTCCTCTATCATATAACCCTATATATCACAGAGCTCAGCTTCTCTCCTCTATCATATAACCCTATATATCACAGAGCTCAGCTTCTCTCCTCAAAAATATAACCCTATATATCACAGAGCTCAGCATCTCGCCTCTATCATATAACCCTATATATCACAAAGCGCAGGCTCAGCTACACTCCTCTATCATATAACCCTATATATCGCAGAGCTCATCTTCTCTCCTCTATCATATAACCCTATATATAGCAGAGCTCAGCTTCTCTCCTCTATCATATAACCCTATATATCACAGAGCTCAGCTTCTCTCCTCTATCATATAATCCTATATATCACAGAGCTCAGCTTCTCTCCTCTATCATATAACCCTATATATCACAGAGCTCAGCTTCTCTCCTCTATCATATAACCCTATATATCACAGAGCTCAGCTCCCCTCCTCTATCATATAACCCTATATATCACAGAGCTCAGCTTCTCTCCTCTATCATATAACCCTATATATCACAGAGCTCAGCTCTCTCCTCTATCATATAACCCTATATATCACAGAGCTCAGCTTCTCTCCTCTATCATATAACCCTATATATCTCAGAGCTCAGCTCCTCTCCTCTATCATATAACCCTATATATCACAGAGCTCAGCTTCTCTCCTCTATCATATAACCCTATATATCACAGAGCTCAGCTTCTCTCCTCTATCATATAACCCTATATATCACAGAGCTCAGCTTCTCTACTCTATCATATAACCCTATATATCAGACAGAGCTCAGCTTCTCTACTCTATCATATAACCCTATATATCAGACAGAGCTCAGCTCCTCTCCTCTATCATATAACCCTATATATCACAGAGCTCAGCTCCTCTCCTCTATCATATAACCCTATATATCACAGAGCTCAGCTCCTCTCCTCTATCATATAACCCTATATATCAGACAGAGCTCAGCTCCTCTCCTCTATCATATAACCCTATATATCACAGAGCTCAACTTCTCTCCTCTATCATATAACCCTATATATAGCAGAGCTCAGCTTTCTCTCCTCATCATATAACCCTATATATCACAGAGCTCAGCTTCTCTCCTCTATCAAAATAACCCTATATATCACTGAGCTCAGCTTCTCTCCTCTATCATATAACCCTATTTCACAGAGCTCAGCTTCTCTCCTCTATCATATAACCCTATATATCACAGAGCTCAGCTTCTCTCCTCTATCATATAACCCTATATATCACAGAGCTCAGCTTCTCTCCTCTATCATATAATCCTATATATCACAGAGCTCAGTTTCTCTCCTCTATCATATAACCCTATATATCACAGAGCTCAGCTTCCCTCCTCTATCATATAACTCTATATATCACAGAGCTCAGCTTCTCTCCTCTATCATATAACCCTATATATCACAGAGCTCAGCTTCTCTCCTCTATCATATAACCCTATATATCACAGAGCTCAGCTTCTCTCCTCTATCATATAACCCTATATATCACAGAGCTCAGCTTCTCTCCTCTATCATATAACCCTATATATCACAGAGCTCAGCTTCTCTCCTCTATCATATAACCCTATATATCACAGAGCTCAGCTTCTCCCCCTCTATCATATAACCCTATATATCACAGAGCTCAGCTTCTCTCCTCTATCATATAACCCTATATATCACAGAGCTCAGCTTCTCTCCTCTATCATATAACTCTATATATCACAGAGCTCAGCTCCTCTTCTCTATCATATAACCCTATATATCACAGAGCTCAGCTTCTCTCCTCTATCATATAACCTATATATCACAGAGCTCAGCTTCTCTCCTCTATCATATAACCCTATATATCACAGAGCTCAGCTTCTCTCCTCTATCATATAACCCTATATATCACAGAGCTCAGCTTCTCTCCTCTATCATATAACCCTATATATCACAGAGCTCAGCTTCTCTCCTCTATCATATAACCCTATAATATCACAGAGCTCAGCTTCTCTCCTCTATCATATAACCCTATATATCACAGAGCTCAGCTTCTCTCCTCTATAATAACCCTATATATCACAGAGCTCAGCTTCTCTCCTCTATCATATAACCCTATATATCACAGAGCTCAGCTTCTCTACTCTATCATATAACACTTTATATCACATAGCTCAGCTTCTCTCCCTCTATCATATAACCCTATAAATTACAGAGCTCAGCTTCTCTCCTCTATCATATAACCCTATATATCACAGAGCTCAGCTCCTCTCCTCTATCATATAACCCTATATATCACAGAGCTCAGCTCCTCTCCTCTATCATATAACCCTCTTTCTACTATGGGGGATGGAAAACTACAGAAATTTCACCATTGTATTTAAGGTTTTGTTTTTACAGTGTTTACTGTGTAAATGACGTTAACTTTATTCTGCAGGTCATTATCGTTACAGTAATACCACATTTTTTTATGTTTTCTAGTTTTTTGGGTTTTTTTTAGGATGCAGGATGAGTAAAAAACAGGAATTTGTGTTTTTTTTATTTCCTTTTTTTTTTAATAATGTTTACCATGCAGGTTAAATAATTTGTTCATAGTACGGTATGGCCCATTACAGATGCACTGATACCAATGTTGTGCAGTCTTTTAATTTTTTTTTTACAGTTATAAAGGACTATGTACAAGAAAAAAAATATTTTTTTCTAAATTCTTTTACAAACCCTTATTAATATACTTTCAGTCCCAGTAGGGGACTTGGAACATGAGATCCTCTAATTGGTGATATAATACACTTCAATAAGGAAGCAGCTGATCGTTCAGAGCACACAGCTCCCTATTGTCTTATTGTTGGGATCATAATAAGTGTTTGAGGTCTGAGACCTTAAAGGGGTTGTCTAACTACAGGGATTGCTTTTTATGTTAAAGATCTTGCAAAAACAAGTCACTTTGCAATATATGTCCATTAACAGTGTCCTACCTATTCCTAGATATCCCCTCTTGTATGGGCTGCATCAGCTCCTCAGGTCGCTATAGTTACAGACCTGTTTGATCTATCCTGATAGGCTGCCAGCACTGGTTGCTATAGCTACAGACCTGGCTTCTACTGCAGCCTAGTGGAAGCCAGTAAACACGCCCCTGAATTCAAAATGAAACAGGACGAATCAATGTAGTGAGACAACTACAAAAAACAAAATTTCCCACCGATCGGAATTATATAGAAAATCCTATTATGGCACAAAAAATAATTCCTTATTAAAACTTAACTTTTATTTACAATACTTCTAAATAACATAACAAACCTAGAAGACTACAATCCAAAGAGATACAAAAAATCACTACTCTTGTCACCCTAATTATCTCAGAGTTGTTTACCCTTCGTGGAGTAACCGCCCTGATAAGAGCGACCCCACAGGGCAATCCCTATTCTCCTAGTTTTAATAAGGAATTATTTTTGTGGCATAATAGTGAGACAACCCCTTTAAGGATAAAAGATGAAGGTTTGCGCTATGTATTCTTTCCATAGTCTGACTGTATCAGTGTAAGCAAGCTTTAGAGCTGCCGTACCTCAAAGTTTAACATTTATTGAAACGTTCAATCTCACCCATTAATCTTTTTGATCCTCACTTACTAAAATGCATAGAACTCATTCAACTATGCAAACCTGAATGATACAACATTGTAGCTACAGGAAAATGAGGAGTGCATGACGATAATTTACCTTAATGTCAGTAATTACAGGAATCACAAAGAAGTGTAGCAGAGTTCATTTGTGACAGATGTAGCAGAGCTCGCCATTCGTTGCATGTGAAGCGGTTTTCCATAAATCCTCCAGCAGTATATTAATGATGGAAGAACAATGCAGTGTGAAGAGCTCCTCAATACACCCGGCTTTGCTACATCTGCAGCTTATACTATAATAATTCAATTTTGATGCCACAAGGCAACGGCAAAAGCGCTACCACTGTCAACTAACACTAGACATAAGGCACTCGCAATTGTCAAACTGATGTCAAAACATCGAGGGGAACGAAATTATGATATGTCTGAGATGAAGCAATGTAACTCAATTACTATATCACCATGTTTTTTGTAATATATTTTACATTGATAGATATAGATACATAAATATATTACACAGCCAAGTCACATTATTATGACCACCGGCTAATATCCAGAGTAAACACCATGTGCAGCACGGACCGCAGCTAGACGGACTGGGAGTGACTCAGTAAGGTCTTGGTAGGTTGTCACAGGTATCTGGGACGAATCTGACTGCAGCCGACAGCTGTTGGAGAGTGCAAACATGACCTTCGAGATGGTCTTACTGATGCTCAATTCAAGTCTGGTGTATTAGGGGGCCGGGGTAGTACTTAGAAATCGTCTTCATACTCTTCCAACCAATCTCAGTCATTTCTATCCCTGTGACATGTCTTCCAAGAAGATCCCATCCACCGAGGGAAGACAATCAACATTTAGGGTGTAGATGCTCTTTGTATCCCAGCTTGTGTTCCTCCAGCAATGGTTGCATGGTATTTGTTCTCTGATGTTTCTTGCATGACACACTGTCCATATGTTCAATAAAGCAGAAAACATGACTTATTGGAGAAGGCAACCCTTTGCCAATAAGCGGAGGTCCAATTCCAAAACTGCTATGAAAATGCGATTTTGTTAGCAATGGTACAGTAACAAATGCCTGTTTCAGAGCTCCTTAGGGTTCATTGAATTGTTGTTAGACACATCAGGTTCATTTTAGCGGTGAGCTGCTCCACTGTACCGTGGCCGGTCTGGCCTTGAGCATCTTCTCAGCTGATGTTCACCTTTCATATCAATGGCACATGGTGCTCTGCAGTTTTCATTTTCACCACAGCCGCACACGAACAGTTCACAGACTGCGCAGTTTTTCGAAATACTGGAGTCTTGTGTGGTGAGTGTGCATACAGGCCATGGAGGGTGAGTGTGCATACAGGCCATGGAGGGTGAGTGTGCATACAGGCCATGGAGGGTGAGTGTACATACAGGCCATGGAGGGAGAGTGTGCATACAGGCCATGGAGAGTGAGTGCATTAATTTTTTTTTCTTTGAGACAATTGTACCTGCTGATTCCACAGGTGGTCCTTGACTCTTGGACAACTCTTCTGATAATTCTTTTCACTACCCTGTCTGAAATCTTGTTGGGAGCACCTGATCATGGCTGGTTTTTGGGGAAATGATGTTCTTTCCAGTTCTGGATTATGGCCCCAACAGTGTTCGCTGGAACAGTAGTTTAGAATTTCTTCTGTAAAAAATGCCATCAGTATGTTTTGCAACAATAAGGTTGAAAAGGTCTTCAGACAGCTCACTGGTTTTACCCACCATAAGATGTTTCTTGTGTGACACCTTGTAAATAAGACACCTTTTTATAGGGCAGCAGTTGAACCAACTGATATAATTTTGTTACTAAATGGCAGGATTTATTTCTTATTACTGATATATTTCAGCTGGTATCATGACTTTCCATGGTTTTTTGCTCCACTATTCCTGTGTTCAAATACTTTTTCCCTGTGTCATTTCTCATTATTACACATAACTTTATTTATGGACATCTATAGTTTGATTTCTTTGCCTGTGAGGATTGGATCAGTTGTTACCGACATTTGGTGAGAATTTCAGGTCAATAGCACTTTTAGAAATATATTTGCTTAGAAAATAGGTGAAATGTTCAATAATTACAGCATTTCACCCACTGTATATATAGCCAACAGATTCTGCATCATTGTACAATAATTCTTTTCAATTCCTTTTCTCACAGAAGCTCACGATCTTATCTCAAACATGCATAAAAGAGAAGGGCCTAAATTCTGGCCCTCTGCTGTTGCTACTTTATGACATCAGACTGCAACATCCATGTACAGTTGGGCTCACAGCTTGTTGCAACTTTACCCTATTCCCATTTCCTGAGGAAGAAGATGGCACCATTAGCCTTTAGCTACTTTCTCCTCAGTTGCTGAACTAAAGCCAGACCTCTCTTCTCATGGGCCCCATATGATCTTATCTATGATATGCACACCCTTGTTTTAGATACACTGGGGATGAGTTTATAGAAAAACACTTTGTAACATTTGCATTAAATAATGCAGATGTTGATTGTGCTTGGATCCCAGACCAGGACTGCTGCGCTCCTGGGGACTCCTGTTACTCCCCTGTGTAATATTCACTTTGTGTTTAAGATTTCATGGTGGGACTTAACTGGTGGAGTCAATCTATTTATATTCCAAATTCAATACATAATTATATAAAATTATTTTAATACAACATTAAAGGGATTTGGATGACGTAGATGATTATCTTGGTGGACATGTGCTATCCTCCTTGCCTTGACTACTTGGCCAGAGCGTTCAGGCACATGTCTAGGAGAGCAACGAATTTGCTCTGGATACAGAAAAGCTTATGTGCCACTCTGTCAAGCATTCCAGATTTTCAGACGTTCTTGAATGCGGTAAGGAACATTCAAGAAGGCAACCCAAATTTATTGGAAACCTGTCATATTGCATAAGAACTCTGATCAGCAGCGTCTTATAAAGCATGAGCAGATGAACAGACTGACAAAGATTTTTGGGAAAAAGATCCAGTCTAGTTTGTATTTTATTAATTTAAATTTCTGCTTATCTAGACCTTAAAGGGGTTTTCTCACCACAATGATTAGCCTTTAACTTGTAGGGAAAGGTAAATGAATACTATTACCAAATACATTGCTGTTTTGACTTTGTTTTGGTCAGGAGATAAAGGAGATAATAATAATAATAATAATTATTATTATTATTATTATTATTATTATTATTTTAGAACGTCGCTTATTCCATGGTGCTGTACAAGCCAAGGGGTTCAGGTACATGATATAGGACAAATACAATAAAACTACATAACACACTGATACGGAATGAGAGAGGACCCTAACCCCATGAGCTTACAATCTACAATGTATAGTAAGTGGTTACTGACCACCTATCCCCACTTCTCTCTTTTCTGTATCTTATCTGATTGCTCCACAAGCTGCTGTTGACCACAGTGAGTCAATCCCTTCTTGGTCTTATCTCCCTGCTGAGCTCTGTAGCCTTGTGTACTACAGTTTATAAATCTCCTGTATTCATATCACTGTAACAGGAACAACTAGAAACAGCACAGCTGGTATGCCAATCACTGTGATACACTCAACCACAGCCTAATCAGAAAGTGTGAGTCTAAAGCTTGCTAAGACTCTTTGAAACAGCAAGGTGAGACAACCCTTTTAAGGGTCAAGTAGGTGGCCCCATAGACAGCTGTCTCTATTAGCATGCTAATACAGAATGTCAATCACTGAATAGGAATGCCAACTGGACTCTTAAGCCTGGAATGAGGAGTGATTTCAATCAATAAGTTACATTTCATAACCAACTTAAAAAATTATGTAACACACAGCCATCAATGTATAAACCGCTGGCAACAAAAGGGAGTACACCCTTAAGTGAAAATGAGCAAATTGTGCCCAATTTGCCATTTTCCCTCGACGGTTTCATGTGACTTGTTCAACATGAAGTTTAACAAGGTAACTCATAGCAAAGAACTGACTGAGCATCTGAAAAAATTTTTTTTTGCTCTTCATAAAGATGGCCTAGGCTATAAGAAGATTGTCCACAACCTGAACCTGAGCTGCAGCATGGTGGCCAAGACTGTACAGCAGTTTATCAAGACAGGTTCCACTCAGAACAGGACTCGCCATGGTCAACCAAAGAAGTTGAGTGCACGTGCTCAGCATCATATCCAGAGATTGTCTTTTCAAAATGGACGTATGAAGACTGCCAGCATTGCTGCAGAGGCTAAAGGGGTGGGGGGTCTGCCTGTCAGTGCTCCAACCATACACTGGTACACTGCATCAAATTAGTGTGTATTGCTGTCATCCCAGAAGGAAACCTCTTTTAAAGATGATGCAAACAGTTTGCTGAAGACAAGCAGACTAGGAACAGGATTACTGGAACCATGTCCTGTGGTCTGATGAGAACAATATAAACTTATTTGGTTTAGATGGTATCAAGCATGTGTGGTGGCAACCAGGTGAGGAGTACAAAGACAAGTGTTTCTTGTCTACAGTCAAGCATGGTGATGAGAGTGTCATGGTTTGGTGCTGCACGAGTGCTGCCAGCTGTGGGGAGTTATAGTTCATTGAGGGAACCATGAATGCCAACATACTGAAGCAGAGCATGATCTCCTCCCTTTGACAAATGGGCCAAAGGGCCCAACATGATAATAACCCCAAACACACCTTCAAGATTACCCTCATTTTCTTTCGCAAGGCAGTGGTCAAGCTGCTGGACTGGCCAAGCATGTCTCCAGACCTAAACCCTATTGAGCATCTGTGGGACATCCTAAAATGAAAGGTGGAGAAGTGTAAGGTCCACCAGCTCCATGATATCATAATGGAGGAGTGGAAGAAGATTCCAGTGGTTGCAACTTGTGAAGCTCTAGTGAACACCATGCCCAAGAAAGTTAAGGCAATGTTGATAATAATGGTGGCCACACAAAATATTAACATTTTGGGCACAATTTGTCCATTTTCACGTAGGGGTGTACTTACTTTTGTCGCCAGCAGTTTAGACATTTAAGGCTGTGTGTTGAGTTATTTTGGAGGCACACCAAATATACTGTACACTGCTAGACAAGCTGAGCACTGACTACCTAAGGCTATGTCTACACTGCATCGGACAAAAAAACGGCCCAAAAGCGGCCGTTTTTTCTCTGATGCAGGATCGCGGTTCTTATCACGCTTTTTTACAAAAACCGCGGTCGCTTCAATCGTATTGTATGGGAAGAGGGCATGAAAACGAGAAGCCCCGGCGTATTATACAACATGTTGTATAATACGCTGGCACTGAAAGACGAGCAGAGAGAAGACAAGCTGTGGAGACTGCAGCTCGTCTTTCCTATTGCCGTCTATGGGGCCGCAGGAACAATCGTATCTTCGACGCTTTTAAAAAACGAAAAGCGCCGAAGATACAATCGTTTTCCTAAGCAGTGTAGACATAGCCTTACTTTGTATCAAAGTGAGATACTGACTGTAAGTATATATATATATATTTATATTTATATTTACAATCAGTATTTCACAAAAGTGTGTACACCCCTCACATGTTTGTAAATATATATCTTTTCATGGGATAACTCAAAGTAGTCAGTATACAGGAAAGGTTGCAAATTACTGAGTGAGACCACCCACTTGACTCCTAAGGCCAGAATGAGCACAGATGTAGATCAATAAAATAAGTTACACAGAATCTTCTTCAATAAAGAGAATTACATCAACAAAATCAAAGTTATACTGCTTTTTTCACAAAAATATGTTATTCTGCTAATTTCCCTTTGTGCTAAAACATGCTGCCTGCAAATCTATTTGAATTTTAAGTTCTGGAAGGGACTATATCATGCCACGAGCAATAGACCTCTATGTCCACTCATTAATCCTGCCTTAGATATACTGTAGAAATAAATGTAGGTAGTAATACAAGGTGTTCTCAGTACAACATTTTCATCTGGTAATTAGAGAAGGGATATTTTCCTCAAACTTCCAAAGTTGGTTCTGACAACATCCAATTTCCTACCTGTTTCCCCCAAAATAGGACAGTGTCTTATAGTAATTTTTGCTCCTAAAGACGAGCTAAGACTTCTTTTTAGGAGATGTATTATTTTTTTTTCTATGAACAATAATTCACATTTCTTGTTGAACAAAACATCAGCCTGTTTTAATATACTGTAGTGATTTCATCACAAACATCAGCATAAGCAGCCAAACTCTGAATTGCATAAAAAAAATGCATTAGGTCTTATTTTCGGGGGTGTCTTATTTTCGGGGATGCAAGGTATATACCGGACAGTACAATGTCATCCTGAGTCCATGCATGTCTCTTTCTATAACAGTCATTTCTAAATCATATAGCACTTCCTAATCTATAACCAAGATGGAAACTTAATATTGGCTGGATGGAAAACACAGGATCCATTTAACCTTCATAAATCTGATCAATGGCAGCTGTTTAAAGCAGACACTTAAAAAAATGTCCATAAAAAGATAATAAAAAAAAAAGAGATTGTAGTGACTAATGAACAAGAGCAGAGCACAGTGTCCACATGTCCCTGGGGGAGAGAAGAAGAAGCACTACATAGATTAAAGCAGGTTGCAAGAAGACGATAAATAGAAATGTGTGTGGATGAGCACTGTAACCCAGAGATACTGAGGATCCTCTGAGGAAATTTGATAATCCCCAGGGGATCCGCTGGTGCTTCAGCAGCAGAAATACAGTAATGCCAATGATAAAGAATCATCTCTAATTAAATCTGTATGCTAAGTGTACAAAGAGTTAACCTTCAGCCCCATAGAAATACACACAATGCAGTAACAGTAAGCATGCAGCCAAAAGTAAGAGGTGAGATTAAACCTTGGTTAATAGAATGGTTTTATTACAACCAGTCCATAGAAATCTGAAAAGTCTCCAGAAACTGCAATGACAGCAGAGGCAGGAGCGTGGAGGGCACAGTGCATTATAAGACTATAATAGGATGGGGTCATTGTAGTGAGACTGCACAGCAAGCATGCAATGACTATTGTACTTAGACAGAAAGCTGATGAATTGTCATATGCAAGAAACAATGCACAATATATTATCTGCAACAATGTAACAAAACCTTGACTCTCCCTTAAAGAGACCTTGCTACTTACTAATTGCTCTGGCTCCCTGTCCCAGTCCCCAGCAAGGATCGGAGCTGTCAGCAGCAGCACTTGTAGCCCAGGCTGCCTGCCTGCTAGTCTCATCTAGATATTCCAGCAGGGACGATCTGAGCTGGGGAGTGGTTGTGTGCAAAGCCTGCTGGGAGTTGTAGTTTTAATTAGGATGCTCATGTGCTGGCTGTGCTCACTGGGAGGATGTTCATATTGCAAGGAATGTACTAGGACAATATGTAAGAATTGTATATCTGGAAGCATAAGGAATGGTTATATTTATACATGAAAACATGAGAAATATGTATGTGCTGCACATCTGCTGGGTCAGAGTGATGAGAAAGGTGGATATGGTTATAGTAGGGCTGAATGTGTTGTGTGTGCATTATGAAGTAACATTCTAGGGTAGGTGTTACCTGCTGTTATTTTGTGTAAAGAGGGTGGATAAATACATACATTGATCTAAGATACTGGAGGGAGATTAATAAAGTGAGAAACCATTACAAATAAATGGGTCTAGAGACATCATATTAATAAACAGAACATTATAATGGTATGTAATCATTTGGAGAAAGAATTATACAGCCAAAGATAGATAATAGATAGATATGAGAGAGATAGATAGATAGATAGATATGAGAGAGATAGTAGAAATGAGGGGGGATAGATAGTATGAATAGATAGATGATAGATAGATAGATGATAATAATAGATAGATAGGGGATAGATTGAGAGAGATAATAGAAAGGGAAAATAGATAGTTAAAAGATAGATAGATAGTATGATACAAGATTTTTTTTTGAGAAGAGGATATATGATAGATGATAGTAGATGATAGATTGATTATAGATAGAAGTAATAATAGATTGAAGAGCAAAATAGTTTGATGGGGAAAGGAATAGAAGATACATAATAGAAGAATGAATAGATGATGATAGATAGATAGATAGATAGATATGAGAGAGATGATATGAGAGAGTAATAGTATGAGTAGATAGATATATGATAGATTGAGCGATAGATGATATGGAGGATAGACAGATATGAGATAGACGATAATATGAATAGATAGATAAAAAAAAAAAAATCCACCACTCCCTCTTTAAAATGAAAAATCTGTTTTGGGGTTTATTCCCCTTTTTACCAATAATATATATATATATATAGTAGATTAAATATATATATATATAATTTTATATATATTTTTTTATATATATTATTATTTTATATATTATAAAAAATTTTTTTTCCTTTTTTGATAGAGTCTGGGTGGGGGACTTTTCCCAGGTACCACTGTAAAATTTTTCTCTGAAGAGTGCTGCATTTTTTCTTATTTTTAGATAGATAGATAGATAGATTAATGTATTCAAGCTAGATAACGTTAAATCATTTAAGGCAATACTGCTCCCCTGTTTCCCCGAAAAATAAGCTCCCAGAAAATAAGACTAGTGCAATTTTTTTCATGCTTAGAAATATAAGGCCTCCCCTGAAAATAAGACATGTATGAAAACTGTCTAGGTCTAAAATTCACTTTGCTGCTCATAGCAACCACTCAGAGCGTCCCTCTCATTTTTACAGAGCACTATATAAATGAAAGGGGGGCAATTGTTGGTTGTAGGGCAACAAAGTGGTTTTGCCCAAACCAGTTTTCATACTGTGGCCCTTAGTGGAGTATTGCTACAGCTCCCCCCATCATTAAAGGGGAATGTGTCTCAAAAAATCACTTAGGGTTTAACCACTTTTATATGTTAAACACATTTTTTTGGAAATTTTTTTTTATTTTCCATATAAATTCAATATTTTAAGATTTTTAAGCTTGACCACTAACCCAAATTTAATAGTCAAACACTTCCTGTTCTTGGGGAAGATTTGCGTAGTCTGTCAATATTGCAAAAGGGGGTCAAACTAAAAGGGGAAATCAATGTGTATGATAACACAGATCCACAAGTAAAAATAGGGAGCACGCTCCCCCCTTCCCCTATTCACAGTGACTTTTCCCCAGCCTAGAAAACTCTCCTAGGGAAGTAATAGGATGGTCAGTCTTAAAAGGTTGCATTGCATGAACGCTGTAAAGTACTCTAAAGCTGTTAAAGCAGGGCAAGAAAGGCCAGTGGGCCAAAGTGAAAACTGATGGACTTAAAGGGGTTGTCTTTAAAGTTTTGCTTTTTATGTTAAAGATCTTGCAAAAACAAGTCACTTTGCAATATTGTCCATTAACAGTGTCCTTTCCTATTCTGAGATATCCCTCTTGTAATGGGCGCATCAGCCCCTTCAGGTTCGCTATAGCTACAGACCTGTTCGTTTCTCTCCTGATAGGCTGCCAGCACTGGCTTCTACTGCAGCTAGTAGAAGCCTTTTAACTGCCCCTGTTCAAAGGGGAAACCAAAAAACAGGACTGAGGTAAGATTGAATCAATGTGTGAGAAAAACCCCTTTAAGAATTATTAAAAATATTGAAAGTGATATGGAAAAAAAAAAACATAACCAAAAATTCCTAAAATATGTGTTTAACATAAAAACGTGAATTAAACAATGAGTCGTTTTTGATAACACATTCCCTTTAACATTAGCAGATCATTTAGATAGGTTTTACCTTATGTGGGAGGCTACCTGAACAATAGGTGCTTATTTAAGGAAAGTGCTATTGCTAAACATGAGAGACTGGGGCCAATGATTCTAAAACAAATGGAGGCACAAGAAATTCATCTTTAAATTCAGGGTTTGGAGAGTCAGGGTTTGATGTTCCAGAAGATGATGACATGACGGTCTTTGAGTAAATGTTGCTTTTTGTTCATAAATACCAGGATCAGTAAGGCCGTGTCCCCACAGCACGGGTTTTCACCCGGTTTTTCGGTTTTATAAAACCGTCTGCAAACTGGGTGAAAACTTTTAACATGGGCCTCTATGGAACACCCGCGCAGTGGTCCCCACTTCACGGATTTTCTGCCCGGCGGTCGGAAAAACATAGAACATGTTCATTTTTCCATCCTATTTTCGGGCAGCAGAAGAACATGTCTCTTTGAAGGGGGAGGGCATTTCTCTTCAGATGAAATTCAGAGTTTGGCTGGTTATGCTGATGTTTGTGGTTAAGTTACTACAATATATTAATAAATGTTGATTTTGTTTGTTCAACAACAAATGTGAATTCTTGTTCATGGAAAAATAAGACATCCCTTGAAAATAAGACCTAGCGCTATAGGAGCAAAAATTATTATATACGGCACTGTCTTATTTTCGGGGAAACAGGGTAGATAGAAGATGATAGATAAAATAGATATTAGATTGCTAGAGATCGATAAATAGATGGATAAAAATAGATGTGTGATAGATACATAGATAGATAAATTAGACATTGGATAGATACATATTGCATCAATAGATGACAGATAAATCAGTATGAGACAATAGGTAGATAAAAGATGGATATGGATATATTGATATACAATGGATAGACAGTGCGACATGTATGAATGCGTCTGCAACATTTTTTTGCCGTATCTTGCACTAAAAAATGTCATAGGCCTGTTCTATAGATGTATGAACAGTCATATGCCTAAATTTGGCGCAGTCTGCACTAGACACAACATTATTGAATGCGCCAAAGTTTTGTGCAAAAATGCCATACAAAGCTTGGTGCATAGCACTCTATGCCCCAAAAATGTCTGGCGCATAACACTTTCATTCATACCATTCATACAGTTGTATTCTACACTCCTCTTTATCTATTTAGACCTGTTGTGAAGACACCATGTTACATACATGTTGCCCTTAGATTATAGATAGATAGATAAATAGATACAGTATGAGATACCTAGATAGAAATGCAATGGATATAGAAAATAGATATTAAATTAGATTATAGATAGATGTATAGATAAATAAGTATGAGAAGAAAGAAAGAAGGAAAGAAAGAAAGAAAACAGGAAAGAAAGATGGAAAGAAAAAGAAAGAAAAAAGAAAGAAAGATAGAAAGAAAAAAAGGAAAGAAAGAAAGAAAAAAGGAAAGAAAAGAAAGAAAGAAAGAAAGAAAGAAAGAAAGAAAGAAAAAAAGGAAAAAAAAAGAAAGAAGGAAAGAAAAAAAAGGAAAGAAAAGAAGAAAGAAGAAAAAAGAAAGAGAAAGAAAGAAAAAAAGGAAAGAAAGAAAGAAAAAAAGGAAAGAAAGAAGAAAGAAAAAGGAAAGAAAAAAGAAAGAAAAAAGGAAAAGAGAGAAGGAAAGAGAAAGAAGGAAAGAAAGGAAGGAAGAAAAAAGGAAAGAAAGAAACAAAAAAGGAAAGAAAAAAGGAAAGAGAGAAAGAAAAGGAAAGACAGAGAAGGAAAGAAAGAAAAAAGGGAAAGAAAAAGAAAGAGAGAAAGAAAAAAGGAAAGAGAAAGAAGGAAAGAAAGGAAGAAAGAAAAGAAAGAAACAAAAAAGGAAAAAGCAAGAAAGAAAGAAAGAAAGAAAGAAAGAAAAGAGAAGCTTGTGGGAGCTGTGTTTGTGGCCATATAGCTTTCCTAGATACAACTGTTAAACCACTGTATAACACGTACATAAGAGGTGACATTAAGTACTATGTAGTGTTTGCATTTTTGTATGTTAACAACATGCTACTCAGATGTTAGGAGTTGTGGTGCAGCCACTCAGCAGGTGCTTAAACCTTTGCAAAAATTGAATTCATGGAACACTTAAAGGGGTTGTCTCACTACAAGGATTGTTTTTTATATTAAAGATCTTGCAAAAACAAGTCACTCTGCAATATGTGTCCATTAACAGTGTCCTACCTATTCTGAGATATCCCCTCTTGTATGGGCTGCATCAACTCCTCAGGTCATTTTGCTACGACCTTTTTAACCCTCCCCTTTGATAGGCTGCCGCCTGGTTGCTTTGCTACAGCCCGGCTTTTTTCGGCAGCCTAGTGGAAGGGAAACAAAAACCCCCTGCATTAAAAGTAAAACCCAAGAAAAAGGACTGAAGTAAGAGGGTTTCAATGTAGTGAGACACCCCCTTTAAAAATGTATTTGATTTTTTTATGTTTAACTTTGGGTTTTCAGTGACTTTTTTTGATCAATTTCTAAAGGGCCCCATCTAAAAAAGTCCTGGCAACCTCATCAGATTGGACATTATCAAAGTTTCCACCTCTTCAAAGGCCCTTTTTTCCCCCTGGGATGGCTATCATTATGGGTAAAAGGATCTAGTTTTGAATTAAAACCGATTTTTCCAACCCAACCTGTTAGACTTTTTTAAAAAATTCCGTGCAGCAGCCCCCATAAAACCGATTTTTTCGGGGGGGGGTCCGTTTTTTTTTACCCGTGGCGTAAAAAAAACTTAAAACATTTTTAATTCTTCCCGCCGGTTTTTTTGGGGGCAAAAAACTTTAAAAATGCCCAGGGGGTTAAAGGGGCGGGGAATCTGAAAAACTGCGGACAAAACCGTCCCCCAGAACCACAGAAAAGATGTCAAAATACTGACCGGATTATTTAATCAGAATCCAGCCGGTATTTTCATACCTTTTGGGGGAACGCAGCCTTTATACTTAAAAAAAAAGGCCCCATGTCGTTAGGAGGCGTCCCACGAATGCTCGTGTATGTTTTGGGCCCTGGTGCGGTGGGGTTTGTGATTTTTTTGCTCTCTGCTTTTCACCATTTGCAGCGGGCCCCGGCGCTTTTTTTTGTTAGTTTTTGGATGCGCGGGAAAATTTTTGCCTTTTTTCATTTAGAGGTTTAAATTAGGTCAGCCATGTCTTTTGTGAAAAACCCGAAAGGAAGAAAATGATGATTTTTTTGGGAAACTTAAATGACGCATTTTTTAAAATATCTATTGCATTACGTGTTATGAAAACACAGGGGGACATTTTCCCCCAAAAAGTAAACAAAAATTTAAAAACAGAAAAAGGGTTTAATTGACTTTAAAAGGCCTGTAAAAAAATTTTTTTTCCCGGCATCTCGGGCCCCCATTTTTCACATCTTTGGAAGACTCAAAAATTTTCCCCTGGTAAAAGGCTCCACCTATTTTTTTAAACCACATGTATGTTTGATGTACCAATAAACCCTTCATTTCAACTTTATTACATAACATGCAAAAAAAAAAAAAAGATTAAACTTCTAAAGTTATCATATAATTAATTCAATTAAAAAAGTTGCCCGGGGTTTTTTAAAAAAAACCAAAAAATTTTAATTTTTTTTTTTTGGGGGAAAAAAAACCCCAAAAAGGGCAAAAACCCCTTTTTTTAAAATTTTTTT